>APFE031359500.1:1727-24287 GCA_000404065.3 Pinus taeda | reverse complement strand
ATATATATATATAGATGCATGTTTTATTTTCTACTTATGTGTCCATAATATGATTAGTTTTATAAATGATGCAAATGCCTATCAAGAACAAAATTCGCTAATGCATCTGTTAATGAATTTAAATTACGTGAAATTTGTTGATATGTGATGAGATCAAATTTCTTTCCAGTAATCTAATACGTAGATACATACACAATATTTGTGGATTTCTTATTGAGTAATGATTGTTTAACTGTAACACACCGAGCTATGAATCCAATTTGACAACTAAATCCCTAATGCCAAGAGCAAGTACTTCTGACAAGAGTTCAATAGTTTCATTGTATTCAACAATATTATTGGTTGTTCGACCAAGGCATATACCTTGTAAGTTAATCAGCTCGCCGCTAGGGTCACAGAGTACCCATGCTATGAAAGACAAGTTCTATGTGCTATGACAAGAACCATAAAAAAAACCAATAAAATGGATTAACGACACCTAAAAATTGCATGGAACATAGGGTAAGAAGAAAAACACATGTCTGCAAAGAAAACAAACACACAAAAACTCAAAAACGCACACTAATGAATTAACACACTAATGTACAAAAGTCATTACACGAATTTCAAACATAATACTTCTTCAGATACAACCCATTATGGGGCTGTGGCAATGCATTTCCATCATAATCACATAGCTCATAGGCACCTTTTTGTAAAGCACATTTAACAATGTAGGGACCATGCCACATGGGTTCAAAATTTCTTGCTCCCAAATTATTGTTTGCTTGATCATAAAGAAGGACCAAGTCACCTTCAGCAAAAGTGTGGGGAGAAACAGTTTGGTCAGAATGAGCTTTGACATGTTTCTTTTGAGATTCAATGACCATCATAACAATGTGATGAGTCTTTTCAAGCCTCTTAAGATACAGTAGTCATTCCTATTCAGGCGAGGTATCTGGAAGAAGTTCGATAGTAAGCTTGAGAGAAGGGATTTCACATTTGAATGGAAGAGTTTCCTCTAAACCATACACCAACTGTAATGGAATGAATCTAGTGGTTGTCTTAGCAGAAGTTCTGTAACCCCAAAGAGTTGAGAATAACATCAAATGCCAATCGTTTTTGTGCTTCCCAATGGTATACAAAAGCATAGTAATCAAAACCTTATTAACTGCCTTAACATGGCCATTTGCCTGTGGATAATAAGGAGTTGAGATATCTTGACGAAGGCCCAACTGAGAAGTCAACTCTGCCATCATATACTAATGAAAATGTGATCCATAGTTAGTGAAAGTGGCTTTAGGAACACCAAAACATGCTATTACATGGTTAAAAAGGAACTGAGCAACAATAATACCGTCAGCATTGTATGTAGGCATCGCCTCGACCCATTTAGTAAAATAGTCGACATCGATGATTATATAACCATGCCCCTTGGCCGAGCGAGGGTCACATGTCATGAAATCAATGCCCCATTGAGAAAATGGGCCAATGGTAACTACTAGGTGTAATGGTGCAGGTGGGGCGTGCTGTTTGCAGTTGAAAAGATGGCATTCATGGCATTTTTGGATAGCTAGAATACAATATTTAAAGATAAAAGGCCAAAAATAACTAGAGAGGAAGATTTTATGAGCAATGGCATATGCTGACATATGACCACCATAGGCACTAGAGTGGTAATCATTAAGGACCCATTCAACCTCTTTTAGGGTGAGGCACTTGTGAAGAACAAAGTCCACACTGACCCAGTGCAATGTATCACCAAGGATCTGATAGGGTTGGGATTGATGCCATATGTGGTGTTGGTTGGAGCGAGACAACTTAGATCTGAAGGTTTGGGTTTGGAGATAGATGATAATATCCCCATACCACGGGTCGAGAGTATCGATCAGAAACAAAGTTTCATCAAGAATTTGCTTAGTGAAATTCGTAGAAGTGCTTTCAGATGGAAGGGCGCATATCAACTCAACAAAAATGAGTGCTTTCTTTGATTTGGTGAAAGTAAAATCCAAATAAAACTCCTGTAGGATAATGATCCATTTGGAGTATTTCCCCCCCAGTAACTGATGAGTCAGTATATAGGTCATGGGGTTGTAATCGAAAATCACTGTGGTTTTTCGTAAAAGGATATAGTGTTGAAATATTTAGACAACATGGACTGCTGCCAAGGAAAGCTTCTCAACATGGGCATATCAAGACTCAGTATTGAGAATATTTTGGCTTAAATAATAGACCACGTGCTTGTTGCCATCATCATCGTCCTGAACTAACACCATAGAAATAGTATTATCAGTTGCAACCAAGTATAGGAAGTAATCACATCAATAATAGGGGGGATGCAGTAACGGAGCATTGATAAGTGTGTCTTTCAAAGCATCTAAGGATTTCTGGGAAAATTCATCCCAAATGAAAGGGACCCCCTTCTTAAGTAAGCGAGTAAAACCCTTGGCGAGTTCGGTGTAATTAGGGATGAATCGATAGAGAAAGTTAGCCTTTCCTTGCAGGCTCTGCAATTGCAAGAATGAGGTAGGGGGTAAGTTGACAATGGCCTCAAATTTTAAAGGATCAATTCAGATACCTTTGCGGGATACTATAAAACCCAAGAGTCGACCAGAGTCAATGAAAAACACACACTTGTGTGGATTGAGATAGATGTTATAATGCTGACATCGTAAGAAGATGGATCTTAAATGATCTGGATTGTCATGATGCTTAGCAGAATGAGTTGATAAGTCATCAAGGTAATGATGAACAATGTGTCAAATGTCATGAAATGCATAAGACATTGATTGTTGGAAGGTAGTACCATCATTGTTTAAACCGAAAGGAATATTGTGATAAGAAAAAGTGCCCATGGATAGATAAAGGCCATTTTATGTTGATTAACTGGTGAAATGTTGATCTGGTTGTAACTAGAAAAACCATCCATGAACGAGAACATCTCACTCCCAGCACACTCGTCGATAATATGATCAATAAAAGGAGTGGGATAATTTTCTTTGGGACATGCACGATTTATATAATAGTGGTCAACATAGACATGGATTGTGCCCTGATTTTTAGCAACAGGGACAATGTTGGACACCCAATCTGTTAATAGGATAGGACAAATAAAACATGCTTTATAAAGGCTTCTCCACATTTTCTTTAATAACAACAATCTTTCAAGGATGTATAGGGTGAAGCCGTTGGCGAATAGGCTTGGCAAGAGGATAAGTCAAAATCTCATGCACTACTATTGATGGATAAATACCAGGCATTTCCTCGTATGACCATGCGAATACGTCTCAAAATTATTTAAAAATTTGAGTGTAAACCTTGATCTCATCCGGAGAATAGGAAACCCTAATATGAATGTTCTCGACAATCCCAGGTTTAATGGAAATGTCAAGAGGCATAGTAGCAGTGATGTTCCCAATATTACCCTTCAAAAAGACTTCATGCACTAGGATAGGTGTTTGAAGTGGAGGCTTCGGACAATGAGAAACAAATGCTTCAAGACAAGAAAGGATCTCACCGAGGCTAGGAAGAAATGAAGAATGATGATGGAGACCGTTCCATGGAGTTTCATCCAAAAACATGACCTCAACGATACTCTCGTTGGTGGGGAATGTCTCTTTCAAAGGATCTGGAGAATCCCAAGAACCAAGCTAAGGATATGGCACATATGTCTCCATATTCATACTGAAAACAATATGACTTTCTGAAGTGGCCATTGAAGCTAAGATGATTTCTTGACAATTTTTCTCCAATGGACTTAAAGGCATAGAATCGCCAAATGAATCAATTTGATCTCGGGTAGGGATAATCCAAGGATCTATAGAAACTAAGATCATATTGATTGAATTAACATGCATAGGTGGGAGACTAAAAGTACCCATTAAAGTAGAGTCTTTAAAGAGACCTTTCCCCACACTCTCATAAGGAACCTTAGTATTTCCCACGTAAGGGACGTTGCTATTCAATGAACTAGAAGAGAAGAAAGATAATTGATCGACTGTGACAATTTGTCCTTTGTGAGGAAAATGAAGCACCCAGAACAAAGAAGAAACCACACAAAACATAGAGTGGGTCCAACTTCGCTCGAGAAGAAGGTTGCAGTTGAGATTTGAATTTTCAACTTCTACTTCTAATTCAATAGTATTTCCTTCAAATGTAATCAACAAGTTCGTGAGAATACTATATGGATGCAAGCCTTTGCCATCAAAGGCATCCAAAATGTTCGGGGACTGGTTAAGAGAAGGAGAGCCAATGGCCTTCCAACATGAAATGGACATGATGCAAGTAGAAGCACCTTCATCAATAATAGTCTGATGGATTGTCTTTCCTTTAATAAGAACTTATATAAGAAAATAAATTTGATGAGGAAGATGAGGTACTTGGTTTTCAAGATAAAAGGTTATCAGACTCGAATTGGTAGGATCAATAGCACCTATAGCGGACAATAGTGACTTCCACTATGTTGGACAGGTTTGAATAACCTCCAAGGAAAACATTGCCGAAGGTGATTGAGCTAAATCTTCAGCAATATTGTAGTGCTATGAAAATCTAGCATTTAGATTATAAGAAGATTTTCGAAGAACTTCTTTGGGGGTGGTCAGATTATGGACTCACTATTAGGGCACTCAATATGGAGCATACCTGGACTAGACAGAGTATAATTAGAAGGAATATCAGTGACTTCTTTCTCCACTATCTGTTTATGTGTGGTTTTATAGTCCTTTGTTCGAGTAGCAATCGAAATAGGTGATGAACTTTGCATCATGAAACTTGGGAACCAAAAGAGGCAGAGGATTGTGGTTGCTCTATGAATTGCATCTTCTGAGATGGAAAAGGTTATTTTAAGATAGCTAGAGTCCCTTTAAACAAGAAATTAACTTCAGAGTGTCAGGGACAATCCTTGGTGTAATGATCTTCCACACAGACAAGGAAAGGATATTTTGGCTTTCTTTAAGAAACATCACCAACATATGATTTGGGTGGGTCCTGTTTTGGGGCATCGACTTTGGCATTACCTTTTCCATTTTTCTTACCTTTAGAGGCCTTATCTGCTGTAGTATATTGAACAACATGTACCTTAGAGGTTTTAACAGGACTGGATGAATTCTTCGAAGGCTTATGGAACTAGTGCTTGAAATAGATTTTTGCTTCGAAGAAGCTTTCGTGGAAGTTTGAGACACGAAATTAATTACACCAGCCACAGGTTTTACATTAGGAGACTTTGATGATGTTATATTAGAATATGGTCTCGGAGCATCAGGAAACATCTCATACAACGTGCCAGATTGCGAATATACTAAGTCTAGATACTGGGCACGAGCGATAGCTTTCTCTTCAGTAACACATCCACCGATAGCTATATCCTTAGAAATCTTGTTAAAGAAATGATTTTTTGAACCACTCAGTCAACAACTCATCAGAAATATCAAATTTGATGACATGACACCGACGTTTCCATTCATTGATATGATCAGAAATGTGGGTCACGGTGTCTTTCTTAAGGGATGTGAGCAAACGAGTGCTAGTTTCATATCGAACTATCAATTGGAAGTGGGTGAGGAAGGCCATAGCGAGAGAGTTGAATTCAACATAGGTACCTCGAGGCAACTCAATATAACATTTTGTGGCAACACTTGTAAGGGTGCTCTAAAAGAGGCGAAGACGGATCGAATTGTCATAATACAAGTTGGAGGAGCACCATAGGTGATATGTGATCACATGGGCTTGTGGATCCTATTTATACTTCCCTCGAATTTGGGACAATTGCTTGGAATTTTATTTGGAACTAGAGGCCAGTAAGGCGAATGAAGAATGGGATCATTCGTGAGCCTCAAGACATCAGGTAGCTCCAACGTAGCCAAGAAAGGCAATTGTGTGTTAAAGGACATATAGGACCTTTGAGGAGACCTAAATTGCGGGTTCCAACCTTGTTGGCAAGGATTTTTCCCCCACAGTGGAGGATTTTGTCCATATGAGACCTAATTTTGTCCCCACTAAGGGTTACCTTGACCATAAGGTGGATTTGGTCTAGGTTAGGTTTGATATTGACCCACCATAGGTTGTTGATAAGCATTGTACACAGAATATTGGTTATAAGGTTGTTGAACCTATTGACCCTGGACGTAAGGAGATTGACCCTGCTACTGTAAGGGTTGACCTTGGGCTTTCAAAGGCTGACCTTGTTGATACGCATATAAAGCTTGTTGATGTAAAGGTTGACCTTGTTGCTACAAAGGATGACTTTGCTACTGAAAAGGTTGACTTTGCTTCTGCAAAGGTTAGCATTGTGAGTACAAAGGTTGAGTAGACTACTGAACAAACTGAGTTTGTAGTTTCAAAGGCTATTGAGACTGTGACAAAGGTTGCCCCTGCTGCTGTAACAGTTTCCCTTGCTACTGCAATGTTTTCCCTTGCTGCTGCAAAGGTTTCCCTTGTTGCTACAAAGGTTGAACTTGTGACTACAAAGGTTGTCCTTGCTACTGCAAGGGCTGTTGGATAGTTCCTTTGGATATACCCTATGGGTATTGATAATTCCCGAATTGAATATGACTATATCCACCAGGAATAACGGATTGAACAGGCTGGACATAAGATCCCGCTTAAGGAATGTAAGATATATTAACCAAGGCTTGCGAACCATATGGGACATAAGCCTGTTGGAGTAGCAACTGAGCCATAAAAGGCTGCTGATATTAGATGTTACCTGACCTGGGTTGACCAACAGGGTTAGGAATACTACCATAATAAGGTTGATTCACTCCAACCATGTGATTTTGTAATCCACTCACATTGGTTCACCTGACACAAGAGGAGTATTCGGATCCTGCCCCCTAGGTGGTGGAACATTCTGTCCACTTGACAAAGGGGTAGAAGAACTAACTAAAACCTAATCTGAAATAATCTATTGTACCGAAAGGGTCGGTTGAAATGACGAGACAAGTTGTGATGGAATTTTAGGTTGAACAAGAATTGAGTGTTAGACAATTATATATTACAGAGAAATAGAACACATAAAATATATTGCAGAAATATAAACATAGAAAACACATAAAACAAGGGAGACACAGATATACGTGGTTCACCAAATTTGGGCTATGTCCATGGGAAACAACCATTCCTTCCTTTTATTAACCAACAAACTTAAGAGATACAACCTACAACAGATCTGCTATAATTCCCTCTTTGCTCTCACACAATCTCCTCTCTCTTTCTCACTCATAATACATATCTACATAGACATAATACAATTCTCTCATATATAGCGAGGGGTTGCCTTCTAGGAAAAAAACCCTAAATTAAACATAACTTCTACCTTCAGATCTTCGCCTAATGAATGACTCAGATTGACTACGAAATTACAACATTTTACAAATTTTACATCTATTTTTTGGCTTCGGGCTCCCCTTGGACCCCCCTTACTGTGCAAATATTACAGGTGGAGTTGCTGCCACATTATGAATTGGGGTCCAAAGCAGTGATACCTCTGAATAAAGAAGATAATCAGGCTCCACACCCAACATTGAGGTGACAACAGTTTGTACAAAAGTTTGAGAGGTCACGTTTGAAATGAACGGACAAGGTGTAGGAATAGCATTTGAAGACCAAATGGGGTTTTGATACAATGATGAAGCACTAGGGGTAGCTGAAACCAACTGAGATAAGGTTTTATAACTAGATGGAAACATAGGTTCACTAGTTTCAGGAAAGGTGAGAGACGAGACTCTTCCTGTATAAGGAAAGCCTTCTGGTGGAAATTCATATCCTTGCTCATCATCGACATGAGGAGTATGGGTAGTAGAAACTTCTGAATGACCTGGAGAAGAGGTTGGGATTTCACCTTATGACTCCATAGATGGAAACAAATGGTGATGGAGAACCCGATATGTACAAGGAGATAACTCCAAAGGAATACCAGGCCAATCGTAAGGACTATAAGGACATTGAGGAGATATCACAACAGAATCAAATAATGGATTTGACAAATAGATAACAAGCCTCTACAGACTCTCAAGATTCTGCGGATTCTCAGGGGTCTAAATAGGATTATCATGGGTATCATGATCATATTCTTGAGGTGACCAGGAATCCAATGGAGGTGGATGAGAAGATAGAGGTTGGATACTTGGAATAATCCCAAGTTCAAATTCTTGATCTTCAAGTGACCGAGGAAGCTCCAGATGAACTCCTTGGGAGGACCCTTCAGTATCAGATAATGAAGGGGAACTATGAGATGAAATCAATGGTTTGACCACAATGAATTCCTCTCGAAAGAAAAAAAGGAAAGGATATTCGTTGAGGGCTTTTTAACAATCTTGAAATTAATGAGGAATTACTCAATACTGGTCCAAGAAGCAATTGCTTGGGTTCAACATGTTTATTGTGGAAAGTTATTTTTAGAAAAAAAAACTTTTCCTTTTCATCTTTTAAGAGTTGAGAAAAGGATGAAAATGTGACTCTAGTCACTTTCGGTGGTTTAGTGAGCTTGAAAGGACAAGTTGCTCGATGATATTTTCAAATTTAAAGAGTCAGAAAAGATCGAAATGACTACTCAGGTGAATCTAGGTAAAAAGAGTACCAAGTAATCATGAATTGCAATATACACCTCAACAAATAAATTTACCAAGGACTTGACGTATGTGCAGGAAATCTCCTCGAATGTTGTGTTTGGTGTATTACATTTATAGGGCAGCAGACTCAACTTCCTATGAATAAAGGTTTGTAATCTATGGGGGTCTCCCTTTATGTACGCGACGGTACAGGGAGCACAAAGCCATGCTAGCACTGTCTAATGCCGAAGCGAATAACAACTACTAATTTTTATAGATGCTGGAACACGTCTCTAGCCTAGACCACTAAGTATGAATGTTAATGTTTCAAATGCTCCTTAGATTAATTGATAGATTTTAAAGTTGATCTTGGAATTATGTTTCGATTTCAAGGCCTTAACGATGTTACTTGTTCCTAAAATGTAGCTAGATGATGAAATGAAGTCCTTCAATTCGATGAAAGTTATCTATGTAGGGAAGAAGATCACTCAAATCATGCATCAAACCAATGCAAAAGTGCATCCATGACAATCTTCAAATGTTAAATGCAAAAACATGAAATCTAATCTTTCATATCATAAGCAAATGCAATAGCAAAACAAACCTTAAAGCAAAACTAACTTAAGATATAATGATGATATGAAACATTAGATTTTTTTTTTTTCACTTTAGTGCAATCAGTGTAATCTAATCCAAAAGGTAAAAGAGAATGCAATCAAGACAACAAACATGAAAATATCTTTCACATTAATGCTTTTAATGCAATAAAAATGCTTCTAAAACTATGAAAAGATAAACACTTTCACTTTCACTTTTCGAAACACAAAAACTCAAAGCAAACACTTCCTTTCTATTCAAATAAGATAATCAATTTGTAATCTATTATTTATCAAATGGAACTCAAGCGACCTTCATAGTATCTACTCAATCCGACACTATTGAAACCAACTTAAGACATAAGAACCAAAAGTGATATGCAAAGGATGTCCAAACACACAAAAAACTCTTTAACACAAGTAATGGATCTCTGATGAGAAGACCAACGAGTGGATGACGGATGACCTAGAAGCCCTAGAAACCTTAAAATTAGAATCAAAATTCAAACATAATCAAACCAATTTAAAAGGGGATTGCAATCAAACAATAAAAGAGTCAACTAAGATCACACTAGTAAATCACTAGGAGAAGGCAACAAGAACTGAAACCAAGGAGACAAACCCTAAATTTCGTTAACTTCTGCAACCATCGCACCTGTTAAGAGAAAAGACGCGATCATCACTACTGTAATCAACAAACCCATGATATCATCACGATAGTCAAGGCTAAAAATGTGATGGGAGAGAAAAACAAAGAAAAAACACAAAATCTTGAAGAACAACTCAAATCAACAACCTTCAAGCATTTACCAGAAAGTGAGATTGACTACAGACAAGCAATGAAGTCTAATAATGAATGGTTCATCAAACTCATCAAAAGAAAAGGTGAAGAATGAGAAGGAAAGGATCATAGGCTCCCCAGTGGAGTTTTCATTTTTTTGACAAGGTTAATACTCTCTGTGGACATAGATGATCCCTCTAGCCCAATGAGTGGGTCTAGCAATTGAGGTGACAATCAACTAGACATCTTCCTAGGTTATAATTTAAAAGAAGAATGAAAGAGATGGCCTACCTCGTTCTGATGCTATTCTGATTTCCTTTGTTGAGGGCCTCGAACCGCTTGTGTCACAGACTTGTTCCTGCTTCTCTCAGTGTTTATGTACCTACAAAAGTGATCAAGAGACAAAAAAGCATGCCAAAACCAATAACAAATCTAATAACAACCTACTTAACCGATCAAGGAATGTAAAGCTAAATAATATATGAACATATATATTCTGGGAAGATGAACTAGCAGTTGTATATTATTAAGAAATAAAGGGAAGCTTACAACCAAAGCCTTTATGTTGAAAGGCTTCCCTTGAGTGGAAATCCAAGTCCAAGCCAAGAACTCTCCAAGCACTCCTTCTCCAAGTCTAATGAATAGCCTCTAGGCACAAGCTTAGCTACAAGTGAAAATAGACATAGACCAACCATTTGGCAATGGGAGAGGATGAATTTATACGCTAGGAGAGGGAGTTAGGACTTCTCCAAAGATAGGGTTAGGCCCTCATGTCAAGGAGGTACCTCATAGGGATAAGACAAAGAGGTCAAGTTGGGAGAATTCGACCTCATATATGCGAAACACCCTCCGTCTTGCCACTCTGGAAGCTTCTAGATCATGAAGCTTCTCATATTCTTCGGGAAATTACCTTTTTGGGATCATCACGAGTATGCAAGGGAACAAAGAGATGCCATCACTGGTCAAGTACAGTGCAACAAGCGACCATCACTGTTTTAAGCCTCAAAAGAGCGATGATCCTCATTTTGCGTTTTAAGAGCTATTTCTTCAGGGAAAGATCAAGGCATTTTCCAAACAAATTCTTAGGAGGGACCTGTGTTGTAGACATGGATGAGCATACTGTATAATGGTAATGTTTTGAGCACTTTAGGGTATGTCATAGGGAAGTGCAGGAGGCATGACAAAATATTGTGTAAAAATATGCTCTTGAGGTTCAAGATGCATGCAAAGCCTTGAGGAGCAAGGCAAAGGTTAGAGACTTGGTGGTTGAGAGGGAGAGTAAATTATCTCTCAACATGCAGCCCTAGAACAAGCCTCAGAAGCAACTTCAGGAAGTTGTGGAGAAGCCACAACTAGAGAAGATGAGAGGGGACCGAGTGGAGAGATCTACTCAAGCAGAGAAGAAGCAGTCTCAGAAGTAGTCTCAGACAATTGTGGAGCAGTCACAATTGGAGAAACCGAGAGGAGACCAAGTGGAGGCATCCACTCATGCCGAGATCTCTAGTAGGGGGAAATTTCGAGCCAAGTAGGCAGAGGGATCACATGCAGCCATCTCTCCAGGTGTGAGGTCAAACAATGTGAAGTGATAGTTCCAAGAAGGTTGAAAGTGGGTAGGGTCCATTGCGTGGTTTTATCTCATGGATCATACCTTTGTATGGGAGCCAAAAGTGCATAGTAGTAGGAGGAATCAGTGGGATTGATGTAGTCAGAGATCAAAGTGACATATGCTAGAGAATTCAGATACTGAAGAGTGTAGAGTGGGTTGACAACAGTGCAAAAAGGAAGTGTCAAAATAAGCGTAGAGTTTTCAGTCGATAGAGGCAATAACAGTCAGAGACTTTGATGACAGAGGCATCATTATGATTTAGGTTGGATGTTTTTTTGTTTATGGAGTTGTTGGATCAACAACACTAGAGAGAAGTGTTGCATGTAGAACATTCCAAAGGTTTAAGATTGGAATTGAGTTGAATTCCTTTCTTGTTGAGAGGGAGTGTTGTAAATAGAAACAAGAAATGATAAAGATAGAATCCAACAATTCTAGTTTAATCTGTCCTTGAATTAAACCAAGAATTAAAATCAAATTTAATTCTCATAGCAACTTGTAATAGTTAACTAGAATGAGTTGACTTAGTTAACTTAGGAATTTTGGGTTGGAAGTATTTTTTAAGTCATGTATATGTTCTCCCTATATTGTAGGGGTCCAGGATGAGTTAAGTATGAGTGGTAATTAGTTAAATCAGTTTACTGAGTTAAGTCTAGTTAAATTAGTTCCAAACTATTTGAGGAACTAATAGTGAGTTAATAGTCAGTTGGTGCACTAATGCACTCAACTAGTGCTACTATAGTTAACTGAAGACGTCCTCATCAAAAACTCATGCATGTCAATTCTATGAAAGACCTAGTTGAGACTAGAGTGTAGGGACAATGTACTATTTTTTGTATAATTTTCTGAGTTGTACATATGGTGCATGCAATCAGGAACTGAACCTAGAAGGGATTACGCAGCTATGGATGAGGAATTTCCTTTTAAATATGGGCTAATTCTCTCAGGAATTGTGCAAAGAATTAGAAGCTTGGAGGCTTAGAAATTTGGTTAAGTATTGGCCAAAGGAAGTCATCAAGTGGAGGATAGGAAATACTTGTGAAGGTTAAGCTCAATGTTGAGCAGAGCATATTGTATTTATCCAAATTCTTTGACCAAGGGCGTATGAAAATAGGAGGTTTGGAGAGTAGAGAAGAGGCATGGATTTGGCTTGAGCTTGCTTGTGAGCTGGAGATTGCTTTTACTGAGTGATGGGATTTTTCTTATGAGAACAAACATTGTAACATTATCCTAGATTTCTGATTAATGCAATACAGATAGTAAGGTTTTGAACTATGGCTTTCCCCAAATATTTATTGTGTTATGTTCCATTGATGTTCTTCCTCTTGTTAATTACTATTTTGCTCGATCTTTATGTGCTTTTGTTATAATGATTAGAAGTAGATTACATGAGCTTGTGAATCTACATGATTTTCTATTGGAAATATTACTGAGAGGGGGGTGAATCAGTATTATCAGATCAATAATTGTATTTCCCAAATAGATTTATATACACTACTTCAGTGAAGTGAACTAGCGTGTACACATGACTATTCTTAACGAAACAAGCGTATGTGCAGAGAACTTGTGATTTAGACAATTTATCATGTATTGAGCTTAAACCACTGTATCATATATTTATTAGATAGTGCAGTAAAAGTAGAATAAAGCATCACACATAAGCAACACACATGAACACCAAGATTTAAGGTGGAAAGCTAAAGTGGGTAAAAACCACCTGCTGTTGTTGTCTCTGTCTTCTTTTAATAATAAGAAAATCTGTTTACAATCTTATACTGGTGCAGACTCATACCAGTACATAGGCTTCTTCCTGCAGAAGGTTACAACCTTCTCTCATTCTCCAATTTCTACTAGAAGGGGGCTACACCCCCTAGCTATTTTACTAGCCAATATGTTTACTAGTACGTAGGTGCCACCCTACAGAAAACTCTACTCTTCCACCAGGGACCACGTTTCATGAATTTTCACGTTGGATACTCCTGGATCACGACACTACAAATTGAAGTCCACGTTTCATAAAGTTTTCATACTGGACCCATCAAAGCTTTTAAACTTAAACTGCATCAACCAATATTCAATTAATCTAAATAATCAGATCACTGACACTAGAACACTGTACTGAACCCAGAACCTAGAATCATCATTCATAACTAGCTGTAACCTCAAAAATCAGGCATTAGAATGTATACGCTACTTGGCTGCACCCAAACTACATGCATATGCTACTTCTGTTAATTGAACCTGCGTATACCTTTAAAACTACCACAAATATAAAATTTTGAATCAAGTCTGTACCAACTATCAATATTTTTAATATCTACTGTCAACTTTCAGAGCTTTACACAGGCAGGGACAAAGATCACTTCTTCTCACTTATACAATCAACCAATCAAATGGCAGCCTCTTTGTGCATTCAGTTTTACATTCAGATCTAAGAAGACTTCATTGACAGACAACAATAAAATAACAAAATTTTATGAGATAGATCAATCAGATCTGAAAAGAAACTTTTCTTTAGTATACACTACTTGAAGGAACTGAAACTGCGTGTATATTCTCTTTGGCTGAGATGAACTTGCATACATATTTGCAAATATTGACTCAGAATTTTGTTGCAATTCTTGACTTCAGACAAACCCAGATCATGATAGGTAATGAATAGAACAGGCGCAAAACATCAAATCTAGTCTCACCCAATATCAAATCATTCAAGAATAAGTCATTTCAAGTCTCATGATTCCTGATCCAATATTGAACTCAAGGTGCACATGAATATTTCAGATCTAGTCTGAAACATAATCTTGCAACAAAAAATATACTTCAGGTAGAAGTATTCCTTAGAATCTTATTGCTTTCACACATGGCCTAATGATCTTCTCCTCCTTATATACTCTTAATCTTATTGCTTTCACACATGGCCTAATGATCTTCTCCTCCTTATATACTATTAGGCCTTTATCAATACCTTGGACCAAAACCACTTAGGACCAATACCTTGGACCAAATACCTAGGGTCAATACCTTGGACCAAATACCTTGAACCAATACCTTGGATCAAAAATACCTTGGATCAAATACCTCGGACCAAAAACTTAGTTTTCCAACATGTATGCGCTTTTCCTCATATGAAAATACGTGTATACGTTATACGCTATTTTTGTTCTGTTAACCCACATGTATATGCTCCTTGGACAAAGTGAACCTGCGTATACCTCTCTTTCTTCATTCTTTGGAGTCCGATTTGTAATCTTTTGTTGTTAACCTATTGCACTGTGAACTATCATCTGAGTGAGTTGCCATCAAGGACAACACCAGTATCATAATGTCAACATTTTCTATAGAAGCACTAGATCTAGATCCACTTTGAAGTCCAAGCCTACATAGGGTTAGCCCTTGATGGCAATGACTCTTTGTTCCCACCAAAGGAAAAACTCGTCATCAAAAGTTTTTATAGGGACCTTGCCACCCCATAAGCTCTTCATAAAAATAAACCCATCTACTTATATGTGGATCTCTCGGGCTGTTGATGGTAGAGAGCACTTTGGGTCGATGCCCTGGTAGTCTCCTAAAGAAGAAAGTGCAAAGGATGGTACCAGAATGTTTGGTATTACTCTTTTTTATAGAAGCAAGTTTCTTTTTTCAGATTGATTAGGAGGGTTGTACACCATTCAAGAACTATGGTGAGGCAATTGACTGTTAGGCTCGTTGTAACACATGATGCTTGGGGCAATGAAGCTGAACTTGCTACCCTCACAATGGTAAAAAGGAGAATTCTAAGGGACAGCCTCTCCACATTCTTTATTGGGATATGTTTCCCTACCTTCTCATTATTCCCAAGGCAATATATGTGAATATAATCATCTACACTGAGACTGCCTCTGGCCTTCCCTTGCAAGTTAACTAGCTCTCCTCTCTAGGAAAGTCTTGTGATGAAGTAGATATCTTCTACTTCAATTTGCAAGGGTATTTGATCAATCATAAAAGCATCCTCTTTTGGATTCCAGTAATTTAAAAGCATCTCTAGCAACCTTTTGTTGGTTTTCATATTAGGCATTTTAAAAAATTTCAATAATCCACACCCTCTCAATGCGTCGAGTGAGAGTTGGTCAATCATTACTTCATTGTCTACTACACTATGCTATCTTTCCTTCCATGTGATAGTCATCCTACAAATCAGGCATTTTTATCCATTAAAATTATAATTTTTTTATTTTTATTTTTATTTTTTTATTGCGTACACGTAGGTTCACTTCATACACAGTCACGTATAGGGCCTACTCATACGCAACTTTGATATGCCCAACCCATGTACACGCAGAGTAAAAATATAAAAAAAGGATTCCTACGGTAAAATTCTTGAAAAAATGTTTGAAATGTACAAAAAATTATTGAAAGATCGAATTTGAGGATTACCTAGACGTTGGGTAACTATTCGAGCTGAGAAATAGGGTGGATTGTGGTTGCTGGTCTTTTCTCGAGAGCTCTTTCTCTCAATTGTTCAAAACACAAATGAGGTTTGTGGAGTCAAAAGGTCTATTTATAACTTGTAATTTCAAAAACTTTTAAAAACCCACTTTTACAAAGTTTATGTTTTGTTTTTAAAATTTCATAAACTTTGTGGCCTTTTGGCTTTGAGTGCTAGGATAGGTTGTTTTTCAGGTTAAATTGAAGATTTTGAGATTTTTTCCACTACTTCGATTCTGCTGACCCATCATGGTAGATATCGTTTTCGTCACTAGAATATAGGTTAGGGAAGATCATTTTTTCATTGCATTGTGCATTCTAGCCTCCATACTGTGATATGTTGCCTTAGGGTTGACCCCATTGTGTTATGATTCTTAAAACCATTTTCACTCACCGACTTATAAAATCATGACATGATGGTAGAGCCTTCCTTTACATGGAATTCTTAGTTAGATCCTTGCTGATGTATGTTTCCCATGCTGCAAAGATTGTGTTTCCCATGCTGCAAATATTGAGTAGGCTTGGGAGTCCTATTTAGTCCCACCATGAAATTTTGTGATGAAGCTTCATTTTCCTTCTTCTTCTTATCTTTTTGGGTTTATACCATAGAGGCTCCCACATGTTGAGTTGTACCGCTGCATTGCATGTTGACTATTTGTACCTTTTGAACTTAAGCCAAATTCACTTGGACTTGTGTATAAGCCAGTTTTTGACCATTTATTTCTGCAAAATCAACCTTACAATCACTTAACCTCTACAACTTGACACCTTTTACCTGTGGAAAGAACATTCCTTTGAGTGTCATTGATCAGTTTCGTCACCTTGCATTGAGCATACGAATGTTCCCCTCCCAGGAACTAGAGCATCTATATTTGGACACTTGTTCTTTCCATTGTACCATAGGCATCCTTTTATTCCTTTCCAGGCTTTCCAAATATGAAAAAGAAAAAAAAATATATACTCCAGAAAAGAGCAGGAACGAGACTTTACTTCCATAATTGATGGCAACAAGAGTCAGTTGTTTCACCCTTGAACAAAGCACTCAAAACAAGTCTTTCCTCCATCGGTATTGGCTTTAGTTTGACTTAGGAGAGCCATAACCTTGTTATTGAGTCGGTACTCCTCTGGTTGGTTATCTCTTCCAACGATATGGAGAGTTTTTTTATGCCTCTTGCATGACAAACTTATACAAAGTTATCATTGTTGAAAAGTGGGAAAAAAGAAATGCTAAATTTAGCAAGTGCTAAAAATAGCATGTCTAAAAATAGCAGTTTGTCCAATGAGCATTTTTGCCACCTTGGGTGAGAGGTGAAACTATTAAAAATAGAAACTTCTAAAAATAGCATTTTTGGGTCCCTCCCTATTTTTCGCAGTTCTTGTTCTAACTATAGGAAGTAAAAACGAATTTGGTCTTAACAACAGTTTAAATATTAATTAATTAATCTCCATGAATTAAATAGTTATGGAAAATTAAACTAGAAGTCTTTGTGAGATCATGCAATCATTTTCTCTCTTGATTAAGGAATTTATCCCTTGATTAAAGGAGATAAAGTTTAGTTCTATATTGAGAGGATCAATTGACTTAGTTTATCTTAGTCAAGTCTAGTTAGATTATTTTAATAAGTTGTTAAAATAATGAGATATAGTTTGTTAATGCTTGCATGCATGTGACAACTATTATTTTTAGATAACTGAGTATTCTCTCATGGATAACTGATGTATGTCAGTTCAGACAGAGACCCAGTTGAGTTCAAATAGTGGGACAGTGTACTATCAGTTGCTAGGATATTTTAGGTAAGTATTCCTTGCATGGAAAAGGATTTATTTCCAAGATAAATATGTGATATAGGATATTGGAGGACTTGTGGCCTATATATTGAGGCCTAGGGAGTCCATGATCTTCATATTCTGATTGCAGAAATAGCAGAATAGCTCTTGAGTTGATTCTTTTTGTAAACTGAAGAGGATTTCCACTTGATTGATAATACAATGTTGGGGTTTTATGCTGGTGCTTTCCCCAATGATATATCTTGTGTTATGGTTGATTATTTCTCATACTCAGTTATATCTGTTTATGCTTGATGTTGCTCATGAAATCGATTATGCTTCTGCTTAATGTTTTGTAGAAGTAGATCAAGTATTATGCTTTAGTACATTGCATATATCAATTTGACCTACAGGTGATCAAGGAAGAACAATATACAATCAAGAGAAATTCAAAGTTTATCATTCGAGATATAGATCTCAGTTCTTATCACATCCATTTCATTGATGGCTTTCTATGGTTTGAGGCTTAAGTATGCCTTTGATGGCAACTCAAACTACATAGCTTGGAATGATCGCATGGAGGCAATATTGGAAGATAATGGCCTTAAGGACTTCATTGATCAAGAAGTCCCTATGCCTACTGATGCTACTCAACTGGCGGAATGGAAGAAGTGTGTGGATAGAGCTAGGAGAATCATCCTCGAGGGAGTTCGAGATCACATAATTTCGAGCCTCCATGGGAAGGAGACTCCACATGAAATGTGGAAAACATTGAAAGATTTATATTAGAATAGCAATGATCAGAGGAAGCTGGCACTGAAGGAAAAACTTTGAAAGATCAAGTGTGAAAAGGGTGACACTATCTTTATGTTCCTGAACAAGCTCACCACCTGTAGAGATGAGCTTGCAAGTGTAGTGGTCACTATAGCTGATGTTGATATGGTGAGTCTAGCACTCCTTGGCCTTCCTAAGAGCTGGCATAGCTACCATGACTCAATGAATGGAAGGGACAAACTGCTGGATTGGGAACGACTATGGTTGGATTTGATGCAGGAGGAGATCAGACGAAGCACTAGGGATGGAGCTTCTTCATCAAAACGTGATGATGAAGAGAACTTGGCTTTAGCATCTAAATCTAAGAAAGGGAAAGGGAAGGTATCCCAATCCAAGTCTTCTTAAGGAGGGAAGAAGTTTGACAAGTCGAAGGTGAGATGCTTTCATTGTCATGAGTTGGGCCATTATGCTACTAATTGCCCAAAGAAGAATTCCAAGAAAGGTTCCTCTAAGGAATCTGATGGTGATGCACTAGCTTCACAATTTGAGATGGACTTCTCACTTATTGCATGCATGGTTTCATCCAACATGGGATGTGTTTGGTGCTTGGACAGTGGAGCCTCTTTCCACATTTTAGGTGACAAGAGTATTTTCAGTAGCTTGGGGGAGAAGGATCTCTAGGTACGGATCGAGATGGGCAATGACAGAAAGTACCATGTCTCAGGTGAAGGTACTGTTGTGTTTTAAAGGGATCATGGTTCTCCCCTCACTCTTTCTAATGTTATTATGTACCAGGGCTGAAAAAGAATCTTGTGTCTATTGCTATGCTTGAGGATAAAGGCTATGATGTAGTCTTTAGTTTGGGAAAGGTTTTCCTAAGGCATATTGAGACTGGACATACCAAATAGATTGGGATTCGAATTAAGAATCTCTATAAGTTACAAGTAGAAGAATATGCTGCATTGAGTTCCAAAGTAGAGGTGGTACATGGCCAAGAGGTTGGCGAGTTATGGCATAGGAGACTGGGCCACTTGCATCATGGGGCCTTGAAGATCATGCAACAAATTTCTACTGGATTACCCAAGTGCAAGCTGGAGCAAATGAGCACATGCAAAGGTTGCACTCTGGGTAAGTATACAAATGCTTCCTTTCATGATCAGGATAGTATAGCAGGAGAAGTTCTGGAGTGAGTTCATTCAGATGTATGTGGGCCCTTCTCTACAGCCTCCACCGCAAAGCATAGGTACTATGTTATTTTTGTTAATGATTTTCTCGTAGATGTTGGATATACTTCATGAAAAAGAAGGATCAAACCTTCTTGAAGTTTTGTGAGTTCAAAGCTTTGGTAGAGAAAGAATTAGGGAAGAAAGTAAAAGCCTTGTGGACTGATAATGGTAGAGAGTATGTTTCCCAGCAGTTTAAGGACTTCTATGCTTTAGAAGGAATTAAACGGGAACTCATGACACCTCATAACCCACAACAGAATGGGGTGGACGAAAGGAAGAACAGATCTATTGTGGGAGTAGCTCGAGCGATGTTGCATGACCAAGGCCTACCACTTCATTTGTGGGCTGAGGCATGCAATATAACATTGTATCTTCAGAACAGATATCCTCATCGTATTTTGGGGATGAAGACACATATGGAGGCTTTTTTGGGGAAGTGACCAAATGTGAGTCACTTCCACATCTTTGGATCACTAGTCTTCTGTCATGTGACCAAAGATGCTCGGAAGAAGCTAGACCCAACAGTTGAGTTGGGAATACTTGTGGGGTACACGGATACACCTCATAACTATCGAGTGTTTCTGCCAGCTAGTCAGAGGACCGTAGTGCACAGGGATCTGAAGTTTGATGAGAAGCGAGCCATGCAAGCGTCACTTGAGAGGGAGCTCAAGTTGCATGGTGATGATGAGGAACTATTAGTTCCTAAGGAGGAGGAGCCTCCTGATGATGTGGAGTAGCCGCATGCAGAGATTCCAGTTGTGGAGATCACCACTACTGGAGAGTCTTCCAGAGATGGGCAGAAACGCTTACGGGAAGCTGACAGATTGATGCAGGATGCGAGAGATAATGTGGGGCAGCCATCCTCTCATCGTAGACAGAGGAGATCTCCCGATAGATACATTAGCTACATGGCCCTGGTTAGGGAGTGTGTAGTGATTGAGCCTTCTTCTTTTGAGGAGGCAGTGCAGCAGCCAATTTGGGTGGATGCGATGGTAGAGGAGTATGATTCTATCACGAAGAACAGTGTATGGGATGTTGTTCCTAGACTAGGGGACAAGCCAGTGGTATATCCTGATGCCTTTACAAGGTAAAGTAGGTAGCTGATGGCAGTATTGAGAAACACAAGGAAAGGTTTGTTTCCCGTGGTTTCTCATAGGTTGGGGGGATTGACTATGATGAGACTTTTTCTCTTATTGCAAGGTACTCATCGATCAGATTGATTCTAGCACTATCAGCTCAGATGGGTTGGAAGATCCATCAAATGGATGTGAAGACAACTTTCCTCAATGGGGAGATTGAGGAAGACGTATACATAGAGCAGCCTGAGGGATTTGAGACCTTCGATCATGAGTCACATGTGTGCTAGCTCAAGCGAGCATTGTATGGGTTGAAGCAAGCACCCCGTGCTTGGTATACCAAGATCGACAACTATTTCATCGGGTTGGGCTTCACCAAGAGTGAAGAAAATATGAACCTCTACCACATCATGGTAGAAGGCAAGCTATTGATTATTGTACTTTATGTCGATGATTTGATTTTGACAGGTGATGATCAGTTGATCAAGTCTTGTAAGGAGGACCTTGCAAGAGATTTTTAGATGAAGGACATGGGCCTCATGCACTACTTTCTAGGCATGGAGGTGTGGAAGAGAGATGGGGAAGTATTTGTGTCTCAGGGCAAGTATGCCAATGAGATACTCAAGCGCTTCCACATAGAGACGTGCAAGCCCATGGAGACTCCTCTAGTAGGTAACTGGAGGAAGGAGGATGCTACTTCAGGTGAGGTAGTAGCTGCTACAATTTATCAACAACTTGTGAGTTCACTCATGTATCTGGTGAACACACGATCAGATTTGTGCTTTGCAGTGAATCAACTAAGTCAAGCTATGGTTCAGCCAACCAAGTTGTTTTAGAAGGAAGATAAGCATGTGCTAAGATATCTCAGAGGCACTATACAATATGGATTATGGTACAGATGGACAGAGGGAGTGAAGTTCCAAGGATTCACAGATGCAGATTGGGCAGGTAGTCCATCAGACAGGAAGAGCACTTATGGAGTGATCTTCAACCTTAGGTTAGCTGCAGTTTCTTGGTATAGCAGGAAACATAGATCAGTTGCACTTAGCTCAGCGAAGGCTAAAAACGTGGCTGCTAGTCAGGTTGCATGTGAGGCCATCGGGATGCGGAAGATTCTAGTGGGATTTTTTGGTCAGATGATGGATCCTATGGTGATATATTGTGATAATCAGAGTTGCATTAAACTCTTTGAGATTCTAGTGTTTCATGATAGGTCCAAGCATATAGATATCCAATATCATCATCTACGGGATTGTGTGGTCAAGAGGATCATGATGTTGCTGTATATCTCGATCGAGGAACAAGATGCAGATATTTTGACAAAGGCATTGTCAAAGGGCAAGTTTGAGTTCCACAAAGACAAGATTGGGGTTGCTGATAATCCCTTTCTTGTTGAGAGGGAGTGTTGAAAAGTGGGCAACAAGAAATGCTAAATTTAGAAAGTGCTAAAAATAACATGTCTAAAAATTGTCTGGTTGTGTTATATTCTTTCCACATAGTTAATAGGGGGTTTGAGGGGTACCCGTAACCCCACTTTATGGGGTCCGGGTACCCGTAACCCCACTTTTTGGACCCTATGTTAGGTTGGGCGGACCCACCTATGGTTTTGTGCATGATTTTCGCACA
Source organism: Pinus taeda (assembly GCA_000404065.3). Taxonomy (NCBI): domain Eukaryota; kingdom Viridiplantae; phylum Streptophyta; class Pinopsida; order Pinales; family Pinaceae; genus Pinus; species Pinus taeda. Next base: position 1,849 of record APFE031359500.1, on the reverse strand, counting down.
TGTTTTTTTGATGCGATGGTTTTCGGTCCATGGTATTGGATCGATGGTTTTTTGGTCCATGGTATTGGACGTGATGGTTTTTCGGTCCATGGTATTGGATGCTTCGACATGTATAAATATGT
>APFE031359493.1:49909-64039 GCA_000404065.3 Pinus taeda | reverse complement strand
TTTGGCTTTCCTCTAAAGGGCTTCTTCTTTGCCATTAAGGCCAGATCTGAACTCTAGGGTTTATGAGTCAGACGCCTTTCCTCCTTTTGCATGAGGATCCTTGTCAATTCTTCAAACACAAAACTTGGGATATAGTTAAACTATGAAAACAACCCATAGGATCCAAAGGGATGTATAAGCCTAAATTTAAAGCAGATGGGAGCATAGATAAGTATAAATCTAGGCTGGTTGCAAAGGGGTATTCGGAGAAAGAAGGCATATATTATGATGAAACATTTTCCCCTGTAGCTAAACTAAATACAATCAGAATGATAATTTCTTTAGCTACCAAACACCCTTGGATGATTCACCAGCTAGGTGTTAAATTTGCATTTTTAAATGCGGACTTAAAAGAAGAAGTCTACTTAGTGCAACCTAAGGAGTTTGTCAAACAGAGTGAAGAATATTTAGTTTGCAGGTTGAAGAAAGCGTTGTATGGACCAAAACAGGCACCCAAGTCATGATATGACAAAATTGATTCATTTTTCTTGAAGCATGTTTATAAAAGGAACAAAAATGACCCTAATTTTTATACCATGTTTGATAAAGAGGGAAGGATTGTTTTGATTTATTTATATGTAGATGATCTAATCATTATAGGGAATGGTGATAATCTCATTAAAGAAATCAAAGAGCATATGTCACAAGTTTTTGAGATGAAATACCTTGGAGACCTACACTATTATTTGGGGTTGGATGTCTGGATGGATTCTAGACAAAATTTTATATCACAAGGTAAGTATGTAAGGAGCTTATTGGAAAAGTTCATAATGGATCAGTGCAAAGCTAAAATAGTACCTTTACAATATAATTAAAAACTTCAGAATGATGATGGATCTAAGGAGGCAGATGCGACTTTGTATATACAGCTAATTGGGAGTCTAATCTAGTTGATTACAACTAGCCCTGATTTGGCTTATGCAGTCAATGCATTGAGCCGATTTATGTCAAAGCCCCTTGAGAGCCATTCGGTTGCAGCAAAAGGTGTTTTAGGGTATCTCCAGGGAACCTTAGATTTTGGTATTGTTTATACCGATTCATGTGATGTCATATTGATAGGTTTTTAGACTCTGACTGGGCTGGTAATGTAGATGATAGACGATCCATAACAGGCTATGGATTTAGCATTAGATCTGGGATCATTACATGGAGCAACAAAAAGCATAACGTAGTATCCTTGTCTTCTACAGAAGTTGAATATCAAGCTACGTGTGTAGCGACATGTGAAGCAGTTTGGTTAAGGAGACTTCTCCTTGATGCTAGAGAAAAAAAAAAAGGTTTCAATAGTGATCAAATGTGACAACCAAAGCTCCATCAACTTGAAAATAACCTAGTATTTCATAAGAACACAAAGCATATCGATAAACAGTTTCATTTTGTCGAGGAGAAAGTTTAGTCAAAAGAAATTCATATTGAGTATTTTAATAGTTGTGAAAATGCTACTAATATTTTTACCAAACCTCTTAGTAGAATCAAATTTTAGTTGTTTAGAGAAGTGTTAGGCATATCTATGAATCCATTTCTCCATTAAGGGGGAGTGTTGATATTAATGTAGAAACAATTCAAACCAAACCCTCGATTAGGATTATGTTCCTCTTTTCTAGGATTATGTTCAATTTCCCTAATGTGTGTTTGTTATATATATTCCTCATGTAATGAATGAAGGCAGAGCGTGTGCTGCAGAGACAGTCTTACAGGTGGAGTTCCACACTTGCAAGCTGCTCAGTTTATTTAATAATAGTTTGATTCATCACTTCTTTCTTCCACCAACAAGGGCACATGCCATTCTTCATTAGCACTCTCATGGCTTCCGTCACTAACGTACTCATGAAACACTGCATCTCTGCTTGCAACCACTTTATGAGTAGAGGGATTAAACAATTTGCAAGCCTTAAATTTTGTAGAATAGCCAACAAAAATATATTTGATGGCCTTTGAGTCAAGTTTCTTTCTATCTTCCTTTGGGTTATGGGCTAAGGCTTTGCTACCAAAAATTCCCAAATGCTTAGCTACAGGCTTATAAAACTTGATAGTGCAAAATTATCTTCACATCCATTAATCAAATATCATATTACATATATATAGAAGTATTGTCTCAAGATAGAAAAACTACCTTGGGCATACAATCTATTGGTTGAGAAAAACACCAAACTAGGGAAACCACTCCTATAGAATAGGAAGAGACTCTTTACATAGAAAGTCACAACTGAGACAAGTAGGAATTAATATTCCAACAAACTCTCTTAATGAGTACTTGTCTCAATATCAATTTGTAAAGTCCAGTTGTGGTCAAAAATAAAAGAATATGTTGATGTCGATATAAAGGAGCAACCATCCACCGAACTGGATGGGTACTAACTACTACAATGGCTAGTCTTGTAGGATGTCCTTAGCATACATGGTTTTTTCAACCATTATAACTACACACCTATACCTGTACCTGTAAATCGCCCTCCAATATCATCATGGGTTTTCACGGATCACCCATAACCATGCTTTAGGCTTTATCGGATCACCTTCAACCATGCCTACAAGGGCTCTCAGCCGCCAAGGCTACACTCAACCATGAAGGCTCAACTTAGCCATGAAGGCTCAACATGGGCACAAAGGCTCACCACAACCACGAAGGGTCACCACAAGCGCTCTAGACCAAAAATGTTCCACTAAGGCACTCCAACCACTCTGGGCTACAAACCTGCCACTAAGGAACTCCATCCACTAAAGACTACAAACTTGCCACTAAGACAATCCACCCACTAAGGCTCACCAAATACCCGACTAACCGAGGTTGAGGGTTTTTTTGGCTAACCCTAAACCATGCCAACAAGAATCTGTGTCCCACTTGACTCTTAGAGGTGGTTTATGGCTTACCACAAACCAACACTCGAAATACAAAGTGCTTTCTAGATTACCACGAACTGTGGGGGTACACATCCCTTATTAGCATTACATTTCGCACTCCAAATCTTGGAGTTACCAGATACATACATTACAACGACCACTACAAAACATCCTAAACTTGCTTACTAATATATGTGACATATTCTATGAGTCTGCTTTAGTTCAACACACAATATTTTACCTTGTCTATCCATCTATTGTTGCTTCACCCAACTAATATCCACTGCCATAATCAATTTCTTCTAAAATGTATCCAAACTTAGTCTCTTGATCTTGAATCTTTCCAACTTCAATTCTTCCTTGTTATAATGATCAATTCTAACCAATAGAATTTACATGTTAAGTTGAACAGGCTCAAACATGTCACATTGATAGTGACCAAAAATAATTCAAGAGAAAATTCATTTTACCCAGCAAATACTAATTTGCACGATAGTGGAAGTTTTAGATTTTTCCCACCAACCATTTTTATTCATTTGATAGCATCGAACTTTCTACAAACCAAAAAAACATGTTGATGTGAATAATAGAAGCAAAAACATTAAGATGAAAAGGTGAAAGTCCATTAATTTGGATAACCATGGTTACAGAAGTGGATGGGTCTTCCTTTCTAGCACCATTCTCAATTACCCTAAAAAATGAACGCTCTTGTGATCCTGCAGTTGGTGCCTTTTTCATGAACTCGCACTGACTAAGAACAGGAAAATCCGCAGCCGCATGAATCCCTCGTATTCTTCCAGCGTTTTAGGAAGATCGTCGATAGACAGAACCGAAAGAATAAATGGAATGTCGACGTCAGACCAGAGTCTGAGAAAGTCGTTGTCAAAAATGGACAGAGACGAGCGAGTGATAGCAACGGTCGAGCAAATATTGTTCATCATGGACATACTTGACACTACACATGACATGTTGAGCATTTTGTCTGAGTTCAATTCCCACTTCTCCGTCAAGATTGGTCGCTTACAAGCCCACCTAGAGGAATGCTTTTGATCTGCCCAGGAATTGGTGTCCCATCGGGCACCTCCGACTGCCAATCCACGATATTATTTGTAGGTCGTCGACGAAAATCACTCCATGATGGCTAATACCAACATCCTGGACCATATGGTTGACCACGCTCAAATCCTCAATATGGTGGCCAAAGATCATCTCGTAGAAAAATTGCAGCACACTCTCCATCAACACAGCCTGCTCCCGAACACCAAGGGCTTTCAACTGGGATGGTGAGAAATCCAAAATTTTACAACTGAGGACCGAAACAGCTGTAAGGAATTGAAAGGATTAGAATGCCCCTTCGAAACTCGTATCTGGAACCCTCGTCCACCATAGCTAGACCTGAGTTTTACAGTGCATCTTATGTGCGCAGATCCTCGCCTCGAAGCAGCCCGGATCACAGAACTGCCTGTATTGGAGCACAATTTTAAAGGTTCCGATTGGCCATAATTTTGCCTCTCCAGGATTTGAGCACGCATCCACCAACCCATGCGCTCCAACGGCTCTTCAATCGCACTAGAAGATCCCGATCTATCCACGCACCAGCAGATCAGCAACCCTTACCACACCCGCTTCAACACGAACTCAACAACACGTCCAAGTCTTCCACACGGGTCTCCAATCCACAACATGACAGGCGCTCCACTGAACCAGTTCTCTCAACGTCATCTAATAGATATCTAGTCTTTCTCTCACCCCCCTCTAGCACCAGGCCTCGTCTACGACACGTTTGTCCGGCTTATATGGAAAAACAAAAATTAACACGTACTTTTTGGAAACAAATGTATATGCTCCCTTTTTCCTTCAGCCCAAGAGGGGCCAGGCCTTCCGGGTTTGATATCATGATGAAACTTGATTGTGAAAAATGATTTTCACATCAATTAATTAAGTATCATATTACATATATACATGAGTATTGTCTCATGATAGAAAAGTTAATTTGGACATACAATCTCTTGGTTGAGAAAATATCTCAACCACACATTAAATTAGGGAAACCACTCTTATAGAATAGGAACATACTCTTTAAATAGAAATTCACAACTAAGACAAGTAGGAATTAATATTCCAACAGTATGGTTGTAAGTGGAATTGTTTTTTTTTAATATAAAATCTTTGAAGCAAGTTTGGAATTTCAAAACAATTTTATTAATTAAATTTGACAATTTTCACACCTCCAAACCCTTTTTCATAATTTCAAAAAACAATTTGATAGTTTTGTAAAAATTTTAACCATATTTGACTAAGAAATCACTTGTGACCCCTCAAATTCCACCGTGGACAAAAGCACGATCTGATCCAACCTTATCAATAACCTGTTTGGTGAATCACAAACTTGTGATGTCTCCTAACTTTCATGGATAGTCTTTAATAGAAGTTGGGTTGCACTTTAATAGAGGCACACCAGTGACCATGTCCACACGTAGTCATTGGTGTTGAGATTTTCTGTTTGGAATGAAATAGGCAAAAATCTCTGAAGGTGACAACAATAGAAATTCAGTTCCTAGATTAACTCCAGTTTGTTGGGAGGGAGTTAATGCCTCCTATATTTGATGTGAGTGATTTAATGAGGCTGTTAGATTATCTATGCTATATAACAGGAAATCATTCGGATGTTGGCTAAGAGTGTGTGAACGTTTTGTGAGGATTTCTTGATGTAATCTCCTGTTTTGATTAATAAATTGTCGATCCCTGTGTTTGGTGGATGTAGCCCAGATTGGTTGGGTGAACCACGTTAAAAGTTTTGTTTTATGTGTATGATTAAGTCTACTATCTATTTGTTTTTTAATTTCCACTGTGCATCTAATCTCCAACAAGTGGTATCAGAGCAGTTGGAGGTGCAGCAAGCGCTGGAGGTGGAGCGCTAAGGCATGGAGGTATTCGACTGCTGCGTGGCCGTGTTGGACTGCTGTCCAACCTGCGTAGAGGATTTTATAGTCTGAAACAGTGCTGGTGCGCACTGCTGTTGGTGCGTTGGTATTCGATTGATTGTTGTGCGTGGAGGTTTCTATTGCCTGGTGCGCGTTGTCTTGACTATGGAGCCTTACCTGCGTGGTACCGTGGACCAGCTGTTGGTGCGTGGAGAATTGCTAGTGCATAGGCGGTGCCTATGTATTGGATCAGGCAGTGTGGGTTAATTAATTGAATGTTGGTGCATAACCTTACATTGCGTGGCGATGGTATTGCTGGTGTGTACTCCAGGTATTTTGTTTTTGTTTTTAAACAAACACACCTGTGCGTTGAGAAGTAATGAAATACAAGAATGTGGGAAGCAATCCTTGCATTTTTTAAACGTTTCACGTTATATTGCAACCAGATTTAAGATAATCGTATTAAGGATTCGGATAACCACATAGTATACTAATAATTTGACAATTTATTAGATACCAATCTGCACGTTAAAATGAGAACATAAATACCAATTTGCAGATGATATCTTTGTGGTGTATTACGTGTTATAATATGTGCTGATAGAAGGCATTTATTTGGTTTGTATGCCAAAATGAATTTCCATTAGCGCGCATTTGTTGAAAGGCGCACTTTTTTTAAAATACGCCACTAATGCATTGTTCCAGTGCTTTGATCGGTTGTGTAATGTAACTTGCACAATCAAAAAGTAAAAATACACTTTTGTTTTTAAGGCAAAGGCAGAAAGGAATAGACAGTTTGTTTTGTCACTGGTATTTAAACGTTGGTATTGGAGATTATTGTGTTTTTTGATACAAAATGGCGAAAACTCAAAGTGCCCAGTTTCAAATTGAGAAATTTAATGGCAAGAATAATTTCGAGATCTGGAAGGTAAAAATGCATGACTTGCTTGTCCAACATGGCGTGGCAAAGGCGTTGTTGGGCAAGGCCAAACAACCTTACAACATCACAGATAGTGAGTGGGTCGAGATGGATGAAAGAGCGATTAGTGCTATTCAAGTGTGTCTAGCTGATGATGTCCTGTTTAATATTGTGTTGGAGACAACAACTGCTGGTTTGTGGACGTAACTGGAGAAACTGTACATGACCAAATCCTTAACCAATAGGATTCTCCTTAAGCGACAGTTGTACGGTTTGCGAATGAAGGAAGGTACATCAATTGCTGATCATTTAAATGCTTTTAATACTCTTCTTGTGCAATTACAAAGTATAGAAGTAAAAATTCCATCCGAGGATAAAGCTATTACTTTATTGTGCTCGTTGCCCGAATCATGGGATCATTTTGTTACTTCTATAAGTCTTAGTTCATCAGAAACTATTGAGTTTGATGATGTATTTGCATCCTTATTATCGGAAGAAACAAGGAGGAAGTCGCATTCCAAAACCTCTACATCAGAATCTATGATGGTTAGAGGTCGTTCGAAAGAAAGACGCCCCAGGAAGCCGAGCGACTCACGTTCAAAGTCGAAAGGGAAGAAGAGTAAGTTAAAGTGCTGGTTTTGTGGAAAGTCAGGGCATTTAAAGAAGGACTGCTGGAAGCGACAACAACAAAATTCAAAAGCAGAGTCTTCGACAGAGAAGAAGGAGGCAAATACGACAGATACAGGTTCGACATCTGGTTCAGGTATGAGTGATGCAGTATTATGAGTAAATGTGTCAAATCATGGTCAACATTGGTTGTTAGATTCCGGTGCATCAAACCACATGTGTATCCATAAAGAATGGTTTAAGGAATATAAATCAATTAATGATGGAGTTGTGTACATGGGTAATGATGTAACATGTAATATTGTTGGGATTGGGAGCATACAACTACAAATGTTTGATCGGACAACTAGAATATTAACTGATGTGAGGCATGTACCAGATTTAAGAAAAAACTTGATTTCATTAGGCGCACTTGATTCAAATGGATATAAAACAGTAATTGAAGGTGGAGTAATGAAAATTTACAAAGGCATTTTACTAGTTATGAAAGCTAAGAAGATAGGAAATCTATTTCAGTTAGATGGAGGTACAGGGTCAGATTTTGTGTCTACTGTGTCTGAACATGACAGTAGTTCCATTCACTTATGGCATCAAAGAATTGGGGCATATGAGTGAAAGAGGATTGAAAATTTGCTGATCGCAAGTTATTCCAAATCTAAAGGTCTGGAAAGTTAGATTTCTGTAAACATTGTCTGTTTGGAAAACAAAGTAAACAAAAGTTTAAAACAGGCAAACATACTAGTAAAGGCATACTTGATTATATCCATTCAGATGTTTGGGGACCAGCCCCTACAACTTCATATGGTGGTTCTTCTTATTTTGTATCATTCATTGATGACTTTTCTAGGAAGGTTTGGTTCTACATGTTGAAAAGAAAGCCTAATGTTTTTTCAGTTTTCAAGCAGTTTAGAGCATTGGTAGAAAACAACACTGGTAAAACAATAAAATATTTACGAACTGAAAATGGTGGTGAGTTTACTTCCAAGGAGTTTGACAGCTATTGCAAGGATGCAGGGATCGAGAGGCATAAGACCACGGTTTATACTCCTTAGCAAAATGGAGTTGTTGAGCGCATGAACAAGACTCTTCTAGAGAGAGCAAGGAGTATGCTGAGTAACGTCGGGTTGCAAAAGGAGTTTTGGACGGAAGCAGTGGCAACAGCTTGTTATGTCATAAACCGATCTCCGTCGACGGAGATAGATTGCAAGATTCCACAAGAGGTATGGAAAGGACACCCTTGTGACTATTCTAAACTCAGAGTGTTTGGTTGTGATGCATATGCTCTAGTGCCTAAACATCAGCGAACTAAGTTAGATCCAAAGTCTAAAAGGTATATCTTTGTTGGGTATGGTGTTGGAACAAAGCGATATAGATTGTGGGATCCTACTACCCGCAAAATCATCATCAACAGAGATGTAAAGTTTAATGAATCCTCTCTTGTACAGTTATATGTAGTAGTTGATTGAAACAGGATGATGTATCTGACTTTCAGCACATTCAGTTTGATAGCATTTCTAATGATAGTCATGATGACCATAGTTCAGATACTAGTCATGAACATGTTTCAGAATCAGAACATGAACAGGGTTTAGGTTTAGATCATGAACAGGTCTCAAATACTGATCGGCAAGAAGATCCTACAGATGGTAGTCAGCCAATCGAGGAGGCGCCAGAAACATCCTTAAGGAGGTCGACAAGAATAAAACGGCCACCGATAAGGTATGATGATTATCTCACTTCTGTTGCATTTACTGCTAATGACAATGAAACTCTGTGCTATCAGGAATAAATAGAATGTTCGAAAAGTGACAAGTGGAAAGCAGCCATGAAGGACGAAATGACGGCCTTAAATAAGAACGGCACATGGGATTTGGTGGAGCTTCCAAAAGGCAGGAAAAATGTGGGGTGTAAATGGGTCTTCAAGCTGAAACGAGGTGTGAATGATACGGAAGACAGGTACAAAGCGCGACTGGTTGCAAAAGGGTTTTCTCAGAAAGCCGGTATTGACTTTCATGAGATTTTTTCACCAGTGGTTAAAAATTGTTTCAATTAGAATTGTGTTAGCATTAGTGGCTTTGCTTGATTTAGAGTTGCAGCAGTTAGATGTTAAGACTGCATTTCTACATGGTGATTTAGATGAGGAAATATATGTGGAACAACCGGAAGGGTTTGTTCAGCATCGAATGAGAAATTTGTCTGCAGGCTCAAGAAGTCATTATATGGCCTGAAGCAGTCGCCTCGGCAGTGGTATAGGAAGTTTGATTCTTTCATGTTGAGTCAGAAATATGTTAGAAGTGAATATGATCATTGTGTTTATTTTAAACAATTGAATAATGACATATTCATTATCTTGGTATTGTATGTTGAGGATATGCTTTTAGCAAAAAAAGCATAGAAGAAATCAACAGGTTGAAGACTCAAATGGCAAGGACATTTGATATGAAAGATCTAGGAGCAGCGAGACAGATTTTGGTCATGGAGATTTTCAGAGACAGGAGCAATGGTAAGCTATGGCTATCACAAGAAAAGTATATTGAGAAAATACTTTTGAGATTTGGTATGAATAATGTGAAGCCTGTGTGAGTCCTTTAGCTCTCATTTTAAGCTTTCTTCGAGTTTATGTCCTAATACAGATGAAGAAAAGGATTATATGTCTCGAATTCCATATGTCAATGTAGTAGGATGTTTAATATATGCGATGGTTTGTATTCGACTAGATATTTCACACGCACTTGGGCTTGTCAGCAGGTACATGGCAAATGCGGGTAAAGAACACTGGTCAGCATTGAAATTGGTGCTTCGGTATTTGAGAGGCACAAGTAGTTATTGTATTTCTTACAATAAGAGTAGTGAATCTGTTTGCGGATATGTTGATTCCGATTTTGCACGTGATTTGGATAAGAGAAGATCAACTTCAGGGTACGTCTTTACTCTTGCACATGGAGTTATCAGCTGGATGTCAAAGCTACAAAATATTGTTGCTTTATCCACTACTGAAGCAGAATACATTGATGCTTCTCATGCTTGCAAAGAAGCCATTTGGTTGAAAGGTTTGTTTGGTGAATTTGGTAGGTTGCAGGACAACATCAAGTTATTTTGTGACCGTCAAAGTGCAATACATTTGGCTAAGAATCGAGCATATCATAGTAAATCAAAGCATATACCAATCAAGTACCATTTTGTAAGACAGTTTATCACTGAAAGGGGAGTCTCTCTGGAAAAGGTGCATACAAAGGAGAACTGTGCAGACATGTTCACGAAACCAGTTTTGTTAGAGAAGCTACGCTGGTGTTTGACTTCTCTTGGCATGCAGAAAAGATAAAATAATAATAACATGACATCAGACTAATTGTTGTCAAGGTAGAGATTGTTGAGATTTTCTGTTTGGAATGAAATAGGCAAAAATCTATGAAGTGACAACAATAGAAATGATTAACTCTAGTTTGTTGGGAGGGAGTTAATGCCTCCTATATTTGATGTGAATGAGTTAATGACGTTGTTAGATTCTCTATGCTATATAACAGGCAATCATTTGGAGGATGTTAGCTAAAAGTGCGTGAGAGTTTTGTGACGATTTCTTGATGTAGTCTCCTGTTTTGATTAATAAATTGCCGATGCCTATGTTTGGTGGACGTAGCCAGATTGGTTGGGTAAACCACTTTAAAAGCTGTGTTTTCTGTGATTAAGTCTGTTGTGTATTTGTTTTTTAATTTCCACTGTACATCTAATCTCCAACAATTGGAAATCAAGAACCATACAAAATAAAGTAATAATATCAGACAGCTCGACCTTCTCCCAGCTTCTATCAGCTTTATGGATGCAGCACGACCTCCCTATGTTAGAAGCTTCAACTTAAATTCTCTTCCTCAAGGGCCCCGCAAGTTGCAAGGCTTGTGTCCGGCTTTATCATCTACACAAAGTCGACGCTACAAAACAAACCACTACATTGTAGGATCTAGATACTTTGTTTTCTGCTTCAATAAGCTGAGGGCAATTATTGCCAATTAAGTATGAATCTGATGTCCTAAACTCCATTAAGAATCAATGCACAAAAAAATAATGGAGGTATCATTTATTTATTAAATTGAATTATGGCTTTGTCTTGTTCGATGGCCTGTCCGGCAGTCGCTTGTTGAGCCTCAAGCCTATCGGATGATAGAAGGTCAAATATGAAACATATATTGTCTGAATCACCCGTTCAATTTGAAAGTTTAGGCAACTCTAGTAAGGTTCTAATCATTTTGACAAAGGAGGTTGATAATTTCAAAAGAAAAAATTAGCGGTATATATATGGACAAATCACGTGGTCTTGATGAGCGAATTTGCTCCTCAAATTCCATCCCTGATTGTGAGTACAAATTTGCTGGTCAAATTTCATTCCTGGTTGTGGCTACTCAGTCAACTAGATCAGTTCCCTGTACACTGGTAAACTAGTCGCCTTTGGCTAACTGGCTGTTTGATCGACTGCAACACCCCATATTGCCTGTATTCAGTGGATTGACTGGTCACCAGTTAATAAATAACGAAGTACTGGGTCGGGGATGGTTCACGAGAGAGATTAAGCGAACTGGCTGCCTTAGCTTTCAAGCCGTTCGATGAAGTACCGCCATTGGATGAGAGAGCCGTAAGACGGAAGCAGTATACATGTATACATGCCATTCATCCTTCTGTTTTGGGCGAGTATTTTGGATTTTGAGAATTAGTGATGGTTGAAATTGGCATCAATTTAATTTGATTGCATAATTCCTTTGTATTGTAGTCTAAAGTTCCGGGGTGGGCAACGAAAGAAAAAATCTGAGAGAAATGGTTTACAGCCCTGTTATCCCACGCCATATGGGTTTGGTTATTTTATATAAGTTGTTTCACAAAAAGTTCCATAAAGTTCATTGTTAAGAATTTATAATAGATAAGCTCACAAGGTGGATTATTAGTCGAAGCGGGTAAGCGATTATCGTATTGGTGTTATAATATTGAAGAGGGGTGATTCCTGGGATACGAGCAGTCAGTGGATAACGTGTTTATTTTTTCCACGATTTTTTATTAATCTTGTTTAAAAGAATTTGGTTTTTTTATTTTCATTAATTAATTAATGTATCCTGTATTAATACATGATGAAATGAATGTTAACATGAGAAAGTAGTTTATCTAATTTTTTTGAGTATTAGAGTTAATATTGTTATTGTTATTTAATTATTTATAAAATGCCTATAGATATATAAGATTATATTTAGCAATTTTTAATAAGTAATAGTTTTGGTTTCATTAAATATATTAAAATTATATATATTATATATATATATATATTGTGGGTGTTGATGATTAATGTTTACTAAGACTAATGTGGTCTAACGGACCTTAACAAAAAAGAGTCTAATTGACATTCTTCAAAATCTTGTTTGTGTGATCAAGGAACACGGAAATAAGTGTTCCAAGATCTCTATAGTTGGGTTGGCTTAATAAGGCAGGGAATTGAGAGTGGATGTGGGCAAGAGCTCGGCAGTCTAAAAGGAAGTGTTTTTCATCTTCCACCTTCTTAGTATCACAAATCTGACAAATTCTATTGTCCCAGTGAGTCTTGGGAGTAGACCATCGTCCAGTCTCATTTCGGAGTTCATGAGAGTTAGTTCTAATCCTAGCGATATTCATTTTCTTCTTAGTGTTAGTCAACATAGAGAGATAATTCTAGTTATCAAGGGTGGGGTTGATCAACTCCTTATAGTACTTTTCCTTTGCTTTTACCCTCCAACTGCTTAGCATCCCAAGCTCATCAGAGTTAGTTCTAATTCTAGCGATGTTCATTTTCTTCTTAGTGTTAGTCAACATAGAGAGATAATTCTGGTTACCAAGGGTGGGGTTGATCACCTCCTTATAGTACATTAGCTTCCTTTTACCCTCCAACTCCTTAGCATCCCACATCTTGTCCTTAAAACTGGAGCTAATCGTTTCTTTGATATACTCCTTGCTTCCCATGATGATCTCCTCCTTAATCCCCCAAAGATTGAGCAAAGGCTGAGCATTCTGATGCCACCCACGCTTGAGGTGATGGTGGGCGTTTAGACTAAAGTTAGAGGCAAGTTTTGGGAGCCTCTTGGATTCCATATTGTGAAGCTTCTTCTTATACATAGATATCTAAACATCGCCGCACTTGCAATGGGGGACAAGCCAACTTTGATCAAAAGGATAGGATAGAGAGTATTTCTCTTGATCTTGAGGTTATAGGTTATGAATTGCTTTTGGATCATCTCAATCTTTCTCCACGACTCCCTAGATATACTACACCCCCAAACTTCACATCCTCTCAAAGAGAAACCTTTTTTTATTCCAAATGTACAAATCCACTGACTTACCATTATTATGAGCTTTCCTACCTCCAATGATTTTTCATACTGGATTCCATTTGAGATAATTAAAAAAAAAAATCAGTACCCAAATATTTAAATTAAAATTACAATATAATTAAAGTTATCAAACTATTTTTTTAATTTCTTAAATTATATTATTAAAATTGAGAATTTTAGATAATCTTTCTCATTCTTATTTTGAATAAAATAAGTATTTAATTTTTTTTTTTATAAATGCCAAAATTTGAATGATTATAATTTAAAATTAAAAGTGTCTTAAATAACACATAACCATTTTTAATTTTAAAAAATCGTTTTTATACATGCTAAAATTTGAATGAATAAATTTGAAATTAAAATCCATTAAATGATACATAAAGAATAGCTCACCATTTTTTATGAATTTAATAACTTTCAGAAAATATAAAAATATGCGTTC
>APFE031359493.1:20804-42622 GCA_000404065.3 Pinus taeda | reverse complement strand
AAAAGAGGTTTCTCAAAGCAAGCACGCAACCCAAAGCCCCCCTCTCTCTCTCTCTCTCTCTCTCTCTCAAATTTTTTGTATAGATCAATTGGTTCAAAGCTATTTTAAGAGAGTAGAGGTATTGGGTTCAAATATCCATTTTGTGGGGGCGTTTTTTTTCATTCCCGCACATTCGCGCACTTTGCCGGCGACTTCAACAATTTTTTTTCAAAAAGCCATAACTTCTTCATCCGGAAGCCTTTTTCAGTGCCGCTTTTTTTAAAACATCCTAATTTTTCGAGATCTATCCATTGGAACACTTACTTTCAGCATCTTCAGCTTCAGTTTTTTTAAAAAAATGGAAAGTCCATGCCAAGTCATTCTTGACAGCACTAACTACTTCCAATGGGTATCATACATGGAAGATTTACTTAGAAGTAAAGGTCTCTACAGAATAGCCACGGGCCACGGGCCAAGAGAAGAAACCAACAGATGAAGACAAGGTTCCAAAATGGGAAAATAGACAAGATCAAGCACGTGGTTGATAGGGATGTCTATTTCTCCTGATCTTAGATTTCATATTGCAGATCTTGATACTCCTGATGCAGCATTAAAACAAATCACTAAAGTTTTTGGGATTAAAAATGAAATTAGAGCCCATCAACTTGAAAATGAGTTGTTTACATTGGATCCTAATAATTTTTCTTGCATTGAGATTTCTTGTGCAAATTCAAGACCCTTAGATATCTCTTGGAAGGTGTTAAGGTTAAGAAAACAGATAGTAACCTTATTTATTCCATCCTTACTAAGTTGGGTCCAGCCTACTCTGTATTTGTTTCCACCTTCCATTTTACAAGGGAAGCTTTCATTTGTCAAGGAACAGACTACAAGGCCCCTTCCTTTGACTCTTTTTGTGATTCTTTAATAAGAGAACAGGAAAAACTCTTACATCTTGGTCTTCTTCATCTTGGAAACTCTTCCAAGAAAGCGTTAGCCGCCCAGCAGCAACCAACTTTAAAGAATCCTAAAAGTCATATCCCAAAAAGAATGGTCCTAAACCAAACAAGGGTCCTAAGCAAACTCAGTCTCAAAATGAAAGATCATTTTAGCAAAATGATAAGACCAATAAAAACAAATGTAAGAAGACTGATAGACATTGTAACTTTTGTAATCGAGATGGCCACTTAGAATCTAAATGCTTTAAGAAGATGGAACCCTTGGAAGCCGCAATGAAGAAACATAACATCCATGTGGAGCATTCTTCTACTTCAACTTCAACTTCATCTTCAGGAATGGCACTTTCTGCATGTCATTGTCAATCATCTCAGTCTCGTTATGCATTAAATGTATCTTCTTCTTCTCATTCTCATGAGTGGCTCATTGATTCTGGAGCCTCTTATCACATGGCCAAAAACAAAGCCATGTTTTCTTCTTTACATGATTGTAACACCAAAAATATATATGTTGGTGATGATAGATCTCTTAATGTTGTAGGAACTGGAACTGTTCATCTAGACAATGGTCAGTTTAATGATGTATTATGTGTTCTAACCTTATCCAGCAACCTCCTATCTGTATATCAGATAACTCATTCAGGTGAAGGTAAAATTGTTGAATTTTCACCTCATGATGTTGTAATCAAGGATCTAAGAGATCCTAAACAGATTCTAGCTACTCGTATTGCTGATGATTCCACAAGGTTGTATAAGTTTCACAACTTTGGGTCATCAAATCTTCCCTCAGTATTTGTTGCTCATAATGATGAAGTGAGCAAACTTTGGCATGAGCGATTTGGTCACTTAAACTATCGCCCCCTTCAGCATCTATGTAAAGAAAATATGGTGACAGGTCTTCCTATGGTATCTTGCAGAGATGGTGTTTGTTCCGGATGTGTACTCGGAAAACATCATCGGGACAGTTTTGAAAAACGTGCCTCTTGGCACGCCTCAGCCCCCTTACAGCTTGTGCACAGTGATTTATGTGGTCCACTTCCTGTTGCTTCATTCTCTGGCTGCAAGTATTTCTTAACTTTCATTGATGATTTCTCCAGACGCACTTGGGTATACTTCTTAAAAATCAAGAGCGAAGTATTTAACACATTTTTGGCCTTCAAAGCCTTTGTTGAAAAACAATCTGGACATCAAATTCTTAAGCTAAGAACTAATAATGGTGGAGAATATGTTAAAAACACATTCGTCAACTTTTGCACCGAAAATGGAATTCAAATGCAACATACTGTTCCATACACTCCACAACAAAATGGTGTAGCTGAAAGGAAAAATCGCACCTTAAAGGAAATGGCTAATTGTTTGCTGCAATCTAAAGGACTCAGTCTTAGTTTTTGGGCCGAAGCAATTAATTGTGCAAATTATATAATAAATCGCACTCCTACTAAGGTTCTAAAGAATATCACTCCAGAAGAAGCTTTGAGTTCCATTAAACCAGATGTAAGTCACTTTCGTGTTTTTGGAAGTGAAGCATGGGCCCATATTCCAGATGAAAAGCATAAAGCTTTAGAACCTAAGAGTGAGAATGTACTTTTGTTGGATATTCTGAAGATGTAAAAGGTTATAGACTTATTCCATTTAAGTCCAAAAATGTTATCATTAGAAGAGATGTAAAATTTGATGAAAATAAATCGGCCTGCGAGCCTAGTCAGCGGATGTGTCACCTCTTCCTATCTCTTCTACTTTTGAAAACATTTCTTCTTCAGATGATGAAAGTGAGGATGACAATCCTCCCCCACCTTCTCAGGATTCTCAACTTCCAAGATGGGTCCGTGCTACTCGGGATGCAGCAGGTGATCTTGCCGGTGATCCTACAGATGAGCGACGTACACGTTCTCAGTTTGAAAGAGCCTCTTCTTTACTGGCTCAAGCTCTAGTAAATCATGATCCTGACACTTTTGCAGAAGCTTCAGGCCATCCACATTGGGAAGCTTCTATGAATGAAGAATATCATTCATTGTTGGCAAATGATACATGGGATCTTGTTCCTCTACCAAAGGGACGCAAACTTGTTAGATGTAAATGGGTTTACAGAACCAAGTATGTACCAGATGGGAAAGTTGATAAACATAAAGCTTGTCTTGTTGCTAAGGGCTTTTCACAGGTTGAAGGCATTGACTACACTGACACCTTCTCCCCTGTTGCCAAAATGAACTCTATCCGCCTTGTTCTTTCCCTTGCTGCCTCTTTAAAATGGCAAGTCCATCAGATGGATGTTAAATCTGCCTTCTTGCATGGGGACTTGCATGAAGAAATATATATGGAACAACCCATTGGCTTCATCCAAACAGACTCCAGTCTTGTATGTTGGCTTAAGAAATCCCTTTATGGTCTCAAGCAAGCTCCTTGGGCTTGGTATGCCAAAATGGATAGCTTTCTTTTAGAATCTGGCTTTTCTAGGTGTCATTCTGACAATACTGTCTACACCAAGAAAGTGGGCAAGTATCTTATAATTCTTGTTCTTTATGTTGATGATCTTATCCTCACTTGTAGTGATCCCAACCTTATCAACCATGTGAAGTCCAGCCTTAAAAAGAAATTTGAAATGACAGACTTAGGACACTTGCGTTATTTTCTCGGTCTTCAAGTCTTGCAATCCAAGGGAGGATTTTCCCTTTCCCAATCCAATTATGCCTGTGATCTTCTACGCCATTTTCACATGGAAGACTTTAAGCCAACTCCTTCTCCCTTTCAGTTTGGAGTCAAACTTTCATTCACTTGTACTTCCCCCGAAGTTGATGCTACCTTATACCGTCAACTTGTAGGAAAACTTTTGTATCTAACCCATACACGTCCTGACCTTTCCTTTGCTGTTGGCCTTGTTGCTCGATTTATGCAAAACCCACATGAAATTCATTGGAAAGCAGCTAAAAGAATACTTCGTTATGTCAAGGTACCGTTCAGTTTGGAATTCATTACAGTGCCGAAGCATCTCCTCTATTGGTTGGTTTCACTAATTCCGATTGGACTGGTGACCCTGATGATCGGAAGTCTACTGTCGGTTATGTGTTCACTCTTGGTTCAGGACCTATTACATGGGCTTGCAAGAAACAAGGTGCCATTTCTCTTTCTTCCGCAGAAGCAGAGTATCGTGGTGCCATAGAAGCTAGTAAGGAAGCCTTGTGGCTTCGTCAAATCCTATTAGAGTTTGGCTTTCAGTAGCAGCATCCGACTACACTTTGGTGTGATAATCAAAGTGCCATTCAACTATGCAAAGCTCCAGTTCAACATTAGCATAGCAAACACATTGAACTACACATGCACTTCATCAGAAAGCTCATTCATGACCATGTTCTTGAAGTGCAATATTGTTCAACAGATGATCAAGTTGCAGACATCTTTACAAAGGCTCTCACAGAGGCGAAGTTCACTAAACTTCGATATATGCTTGGAGTTCAGGAAGTTGTCACTAAGGGGGGATAGGCTCTAGTGCCTCCTTCCTTCTCCTATTGTGTCATATTTGTAAATCCTTCAATCCTATCCCAAGTTGTTCTTAAGGGGGGATGTTAGGATTCCGACACATAGGAATAGTTAAGTATAACTTGGTCTAGTATAGAGTTAGGTAAAGTGTGTTTCTTTACTATGTACATTTGTAACTTACAATCCGACGGTCATGATATGTAGTGATCCAACGGTTCATTCTCTCCTCGGTAGTACCGACACTTGATCCGTGGCTTAACACTCGATTGGTCCATGAATTCTATTTAAAGCGCATGGAGGGTCATTTGTAGGTTAACCGTTCACGAGAGAAGCTTATGTAAATTTTCATTCTTTTATTAATAAATCGCCTGAAATGGCCGCATTGGCTCAGGCTGTGGACTGTTTCCCTCTTTGAGGGTTTTAACCACGTCAAAATACTGGTGTATTGATCTGTGATTTGTTTGTGAGCGGTGTCCTTTGGTGTTCTGTCTGAGGAACTTACCTTGTAAATTCCTACAAAGTTGATCTCTTTAAAAGCCGAGAATTATGGAGAGGATTCTTTGAATAGCAATGTCAGTACTAAAAAAGAAAATTTTTGATTTGGTAAGGCTTACCTCTGTACCAATGGACATAGCAAAATTGTTCAAGACTTGTCAGAAAGCTTTAGCTTCCTTGATCAAGGGTATACCCTACAACATGGTGTCATCCACAAATTGTTGATGAGTCAAGCTATCCCCATTCAGGGTTAGTTTGAGACCCTGGATTCTTCCTTCTGCATTGGCTGATTTGATCGATTTGCCTAATCCTTCCATCATGACAATAAAGAGGAAGGGGGAGATCAGATCTCCTTGTCTGAGGCTTCTCAAAGGCATAAAGGTTCTAGATGGAGAGCCATTAAGTAGGATTGAAGCACTAGCTATGGTAACAAGGGCCATTACCCATCCTATCCAATTGTGGTTGAAACCATACACTTTAGTACTTCCTTGATGTACAACCAGCTTAGCTTGTCATAAGATTTTTCTAGGTAAAGGTGTATGAACATACCCGCTTGCTTATTTCTCTTAAGGGAATGTACCACCTCGTGAGCTTGAATGATGTTATTTAGAATTTTCCTTCCTTCCACATATCCATTTTGCTCCTCAGACACAAGAGTTGGAAGAAGGGGCTTGAGTCTATTTGCAAATTACTTTAGAAATGGTTTTGTACACCACATTTCATAAAGCTATGGGTTTGAATCTATCCGGTGTCATAGCTTTTTCCTGCTTTGGAATTAAAGCTATGAAAGATGGATTGAGCACCCCAAAATTGTTTTGGATCTCCTTGACTCCTCCACAACATCAAGGATATCTTGTTTGACTATTTCCTAGCATGCTTTGAAGAAGTATACATTGAACCCATCCGGGCCTGGAGCTTTCTCATTTTGCATCTCTTTGATGACTTCATTGGCCTCCTCTTAAGTCATTGGCTTGTTAAGATTGTAATTGTCTTCCCTAGTTACAAGTTTTGGAATGTACTGTGTGAAGTTGTTGATAAATTGTGATCTGTCTAAGAGAGGTTCCTCTGCTATGCTTTGGAAATGTTGTACCAGAGCTGATTCCATTTCTTTGTGGGTGCTGAGCTCTTTCCCTTGAGTATCTCTGAGTTTTGAAATCCTATTATGTGCCCTGTGATCCATTGTACTCTCAATATCTATCTCTATAATATCTCATCTTGCTGGAATTTGTTTTCCCATTCCCATTTAACAGAGTCATCTTGCCTTTTCTTTCCTTGGTAAAGCCATCTATGATGAGGATCTGATTAATTCCCTGTAGTTTCTTCTCAACTTCTCTTTTGGCCTTGAAAATATTTCCAAACTCATTTTTGTTCCATTCCTTAAGCCTGAGTTTGATGTCTTTCAGTCTCTTTTGTAGTAGGAACATCTTCGTGCCTGGAATAGACATGTCTTCCACCCAACATTTTCCAATATTAATGATGAAGTGAGGGTGAGTGAGCCAGACATTTTCAAACCTGAAAGGTCTATTCCTCGGGGTGCCTATAAAAGAAGCTTCAAGCTAGATAGGCCAGTGATCCAAGCCTCCAAAAGGAAGGATTAATGCAGTCAATTCAAGGCCAATGAGAAGGAGGTCCTCCAAGATTATGAATCTGTCTATTTTAGAGGCAACTTGTGAAGCCCCTCCCCTCTTATTGTTCCAGGTGAAGGTACCATTTATTGTCTCCGTATCCACTAGCCTCATGTCGTTTAGGAAGTTCTGGAAGGCAATGGAGTCTCTACCTAGTATTTTGGTCCTGCCTTTTTTCTGTAATAGATCTGATCATATTAAGTCCCCTCCCAGAATCCAGGGCATAACATGATGTCTCTTTCTCAGCTCCTCTAGTGAGGTGAGAAGCCTGAGTTTTTCTTCAAGTTTTTGAGGACCATAGACCTTTGTGATCATATAGAGTTCCTTGTCACCCAAAGGTTGGATCACCATCGAAAGGTAGTTGCATCCAAGATTCCAAGTTTCTGGGGATTCCAAAGAGTGAGAATCCCTCCTGTTGTGTTGTTTGCTTTAACTTCAAGAAACTCGTACTTAATGAGCCATTTTATATGTATCTCTCTGATTTTATCTATTGAACATTTTGTTTTCTAGATAAACACCATATCTGGTTTTTCTTCTTTTATTCTATTGCTAATATTTCTTTTTTTTCTTTTACGTCATAGACCTCTAATGTTCCAAGTTGTGAGCTTTATTATGAAAGGTTTATAAATGAGTACCTGGTAAGATCCTTCATCTTGCCTAAGTTAATCATGAGTTTCTCACACTCTGTCAGCAGCTCATTCTGTCTCTTCCTTCCTCTTTTCCTGCCTGGGTTCTTGGAAGAGTGTCTTGATGTTACCTCCATCAGTTTTATCCCTCTATTATCCTGGATATCATGGTTCCTTTTGACTCCAGAACCCTTTGCTTGAGATCTCTAGAGGAAGAGTTGTTCCACTCTATTAAACTCCTCTTATGGTAGAGAATCAACCCCTTTGGTGGTTCCCTACTCCAGGAAATTTTCTAGATTGAGATTCTCCCTCTCAAGAATCTCCTGTAGTTCATGGTCCTCCGTACCAACTTCACTTCGGGTCATCTCATGGTCCTTGCCAAGTTCCGTAGTGCTTGGAAAATCCTCCTTTAGTTTGTTGTTCTTAGGTATATCCTCCGTATTAGCATCTTTTTCCTTCTCTGCAGAATTATCCTCCGTTTCCTGGTTCCTTCCATTGTTCCTACCTTCTTCTTATAAAATCTTGAAACTGTTATGACTTGGTTGCTTATCCTCATTAGTTTTCGTTTGGTACTTTTTCTCCTCCTTTCCCTTTGCCTCCCACCTTGGTAAAGCCTACAGAATCTTTGCCTGTGTTGGTTTCCATATTGTTCTCCAATTTGCTTAGGGGGCAGTCTCTGAAGAGGTGCTCGTGTTCATGACATTTACGGCATTTGAATGGGACATGTTCATTGTCCACTGCCTACACCCATTCATGGTCATATACTTCTAGACTGGTTTCATACGAAAGTGCTCCCGATAGGTCCATTTCTACACATATGCGGGCAAATGAGGTGTATTTTCCTCGCAGAGTCGCATCTCATATTTTTATAAAATGACCTAATTCATTTCCTATGGCTTTTAATGATTATGGAAAACAATAATGTAAAGGTAGGGAGTAGAGTCTTATCCATATTGGTACTAATGTGAATGTTTCTTATTCCGGGACAAAATTCATCACCCATGGTCGCATGTAGAGGCCTGCAGCAGCATAGAAATATGGTCCTCCTTCGAACACTCTATCTTTGTTCTCTAGGTTTGTGAACACCACTGTGAAGAATCCCTTGGACCCAAGGTGAAGCTTTATATCCCCCTTTGGTTTCTAGTGGTTTATTATCCATGCATACAAAGCCTTCTCCGTTGGCCATATTCCGATAAATTTTCATATAACTATGTATGCTGCCATGTGATCCCTGTGCACCTGTAGCGCTGGATCATTTAAAACAACCCTAGGTTTAATGGTTGACCTAGGTTTACAGGGTCCTGTCATAGTCTTGTGCTCAGCTCTCTGACTGTTGTCTCCTGTTATCTTCTCTCCTGACTTCCTCATGATTCTCTTGCTATTCATGAGATTTGATGTTTTCTGGCTTTTTATGCTTATCTTCTCCGTTTCTGCCTCCATTGGTTTCTTGAATCGATTCGAACCAGCTTCCTTGCTTCTGTTTGCAACTACACGACTGTAGGAGGGAGTGGACTCCCCCCTCTTTGCCCCTCCATGGTTACCAACACTAATGCCCTGTTCCAAATCCTCGTTCAACTCACTCGCTCCACTGCCGTCCACTCCTTGTTGTTCTCGTTACAAACATTTATCTTAGAAATAATATAAAATATTTTTTAAATTCAGTGAAACCACACTAGAGATTGATTATATTATTGTGGCACTCCTTTACGAAGAACTTAAAGAGAATGAGGTGGTTTACAATGGAATGATGTCACCTAAACTTACCTTGGCCCTTAACTCTTTTTCATGACTTTCTAGCTATAATCTTATCTTTCTTTTCCAAAATAATTCCATATAGCTTGGCTAAAATGGGGTTAATCATAATGGTCCTAAAATAAGAGGGAATGCTTTTATCTCCACTTTTAATAATATGTACAATAAGGCTTTTCATCTAGGATTTAGTGAAGTGTTGCTTCATTGTCAAATTGAAAGTAGCATTCAACGTCCTTATATTTCCTAATTGCAAGTTACATAACTACAAACTCAATATCTTCTAGAAAAAAGATTGCATCCTCTATAGAAATGTTCAATATGGTGTTCATGGCAAAAAAAATCATAATATTTTCTTTAGTTTTATAAATTAAAATTTTCCCCCAAATTTTCTTAAGATCCATGCTAGATAAATGCAATAACCTCTTTTAATTTCTATTTATATAATACCTTTTTTTAATTAAAAAAATTGTATATTTATTTTATTAAGTTTTAAAGATTCACTAAAAGCGTCACTAATGCTTTTTCTAATAATTTATGTTGGACACATAATCCTCTAAGGGTTGTTGTGGAAGCTGAAAAGCCAAAGGGAGTCCAAGGGACCACTTGGAATATGAATCCAAGGGTCACACCATGTACTATACATATATATCATTGTCAATATTAGACGCACTCTCATGCTTTTCATTCAACCTATGTGTCTACCATGCATATATTTAACATGGTATGAGAGCCATGATGTGTGGCCTGTGTAGTCTTCTTCCTCACAGTTTATGCCTTCGGTAGAAAAGAAAAAAATGGCATGTTATTATTGCCTGTGAAGCTAGTCTGAGTTGCCTTGAATAGTGTTGGCCTGCTCTTCATTACCTGTAAAGTTCCATGCGTACCTGACGCTCTTGAGCACTCTGCCTTCCTGTCGCCCTCCTACGTGTCAGAATTGCCATTACTATTCTTGCTACATGATGTCCCATTGATATCTCAACAAGATTCATGTTAGATTCGACCATCCATACTGGCACTCCCACAATCGACTGTGCTCTTCAGCATCCCTCTGTATCAAGCCTCTCACATGTGTTTACATTGTTTTTGGTGATACGTTGTTGTCCATACCTCCTGCATTCGATCCAATTCCTACATTTGGTCCTCTCCTGATCCTTGTTGTTGTTGTTGGGCCTTGATGTGCTTCTAGCCAGGTAAACCGCACACTGCATTTGGCTTTTGATTTGAACCTTTTGTTGTCGTTGCCTGTCACCTCTCTAGAGCTACTATTTGATTTGCCTCAACCCGCTTGTGCTACTCCTCCATTATCTACATTATTTTTCTTCAAGCGACAACAACTCCCACTCTTTTGATCTGATTGATATAGAATCAGATCTTGGATTTCTCCTCGCCCAAAAAATATCGTTGGAAATCTATGACCACCACCAGTTCTTAGAATGCATTAACTCTATTGAACATTGCCTTCTATGTTCGAGCCACAGTCCATAATGTATACCATCACATACATTGTTTCCCAATCCACAGTGTGTTTTTTGTGTGGTCCATATGCCGTAGAAATCCCGATTTTGGTGATACACTACATAAATCTACTCCCAGTTTCTAACTGTGATACCATCGTGGCTCCCATTTGTTGGAAATTTCTGGTAATTTCAAACAAAATCTGAATAGAGAAGAAAATGCTCTGTTTTTACCACAGGATCAAAAATTTGTTTGCTGAAGATAGAGATTTACACATACTCAAAGAACACTTGTATTCATTAATCAAAGACTGTTGTTACAAAATAAGATCTTCTTCTTCCTCCAACAGAGGGATTATACCAGTTCCAAAAAGAAATTTACTCTCTCTCTGCAACAGAGAGCAATACTCTATTTCTTAAAAAAAATTTAATGCACTGTTGTACAAAAAAAATAAATTCAATACATTTGTCGGAGCGCATTACATTTCATTTTCAACCAATAAAGAGAAACATGCGTTCGCACTGTTGTGTGTTTTTCCCAACTAAACAAACTCTTTTTCATTCACACACTTTTGGTGCGTATTTCCCTCTTTCATTACATTCACACTGCTGGAGAATGAATTTCGATAACAAAACAAAAAAAACCTTGCTTCGCACTTTCACGCTTCTGCGCTTGTTACATTACCATACAATACAAAATAGGAGTTGCCCTTTTGTTTTTACATCTACCAAAAACAATTACAACCGTGAAATAAAAAACATTAAAATTAAAACATTTACCAACATTTACTGACCACAGGAAATTTCATATTAATTTCATTTAATTGCTTTACGGAAAAAAACGACGGTCAAAAAAACTTTCACTTCACGTTAAATCCTTATGCTGCAGGCTTGTAAATGACCGTTGATTTAATCTGACAGTTGACTGTAATCCCCCGAAGGTGCCAATCGCACGAACTTTACCTATCGGGGAATGGTTTCTTTGGAACAGTGGCTCCGGGCACGTGTCAGCAGTTGGATGTGATCACTGCCCCTCCAAGGAATACCACACTGCGTGAAAGGTGGTGCGGGGAATCCTGCCTGGTTTTATGAAATGAATGCGGGTAGGGGAAATTATATTTCAACACTCCCCTTAATTTCAAATGCTGGGTTATCAGTCATACCCAGACATTTCCTCAAAAATTCAAAACTTTTCTGTCTATTCATATCAGCTTTCCTTTCATCGCTCTCACTATTGTGCTTAGGGACTCCAATCAATCCTGAGCCACAAAACTGTGCTTGGTTACTATTCTGGAGAATAAGAGTACTATATTTGCATCTGGCTATATCCATTGGGACATGATCTGCACTTGTGCTTTCTGGGAAAATCAGTGGGTCATTTCCTCTCAGTTCCTTAGATGTTCCTTCGGATGCCATAGCAGTTGCAAAAGTATTTTGATCACCATGTAATATTCTCTTTCTCTCTGCCTCAGACAAGATTTCCAACCTTTGCATCTCCAAGCTATCCTGCAACCTTCTCTTCTCTACTCTTATGGTAGATTTAATTCCATATCTCTCCCCTATAAGAAGATCTTCAAGGCACTTCAATTCCTTTCTCCCATTCATGGGAAGAATAACTTCCAACGGTCATCCATGGTCGTTTTTTCTTCCGATGGCATTGATCTCCTCATCCATAGCTTCTATCCATTTCCTCTCCTTAATTGCATCTTCGAAATGAATAGGGTCATCAACATGACAATATAAAACAAACAAAGAATTCATACCTTCATCATAAATGTCACTTAAATTTCTGAACTCCTTACCTCTTTCATTTGGTGTACAAGTGCTTGAAGAAGCACTTGAATTTCCTCCTTGTGGTGTGCTTGGAGAAGCACTTTCATTTCTCCTCAAGGGTGTCTCTTGCTGCCCTTGTGTTGGAGCTACTGTTTGGGGATGTAGTTCAACCATCTCCTCATCATCTTCATCATGTGACAAAGAGTTTTTGACATTCACTGTTTTCTCTATGCTTCCATCCCAAGCTTCCTCCTCAATGAACTGAACATCTCTACTCACAATAAGCTTCTTGGTGAATGGGTTATACAACCTATAAGCTTTGGATTCCTCACTGTATCTAATGAAAGTACATTTCTCCCCTTTGCCGTCCAACTTCTTCCTTAGCTGATCTGGAATGTGTGCATAAGCCACACATCCAAAAACTTTCATGTGGGTGACTCTTTGCTTTCTCCCACTCCATGCTTATTTAGGTACTCTGTTCATGACTGCTTTTGTAGAGCATCTATTCAAAATATACGCTGCACAGTGTATAACTTCAGCCCAATAATCATTTAGCAAATGCTTCCTTTAACATACTCCTTGCCATATCCATGATTGTTCTATTTTTCCTTTCGGCAACTCCATTTTGCTGCGGAGTGTACCTAGTGGTAAATTTTTTATGAATTCCATTTTTTCTACAAAAACGTAGAAATTCTTTGGAGATATACTCACCTCCTCTATCAGTTCTTAGAAATTTGATACGTAGCCCACTTTGGTTTTCTACAAGTGCTTTGAAATTGCGAAATTTTTCAAACACTTGACTTTTGTTCTTCAAAAAATAAACCCAAGTTTTTTGAGTAAAATCATCAATGAATGTTAAAATATAGTGGCTTCCTGCAAGTGATTGAGTTTGCATCGGTCCACATAAATCTGAGTGGACAATTTCTAAGGGTGTTTTTGCCCTTATGCTTTTCCCTGATGGAAAACTTTCTCTATGTTGTTTCCCCAAGATACAACCTTCACAAAGGTTGTCTGGTTTCTCTATCATGGTAATCCTCTTACCATTCATTTTCTGTTTCAACAAATTAAGACCTCCAAAGTTGAGAGTGTCCAAATCTCAAGTGGCCACAACCAATTTTCATCCTTTGGTTCACTTTGGGAAAGCCTCTTGTGTAACTGCTGCAATTTCTACCCCATCTTTCAAAACTGCCTTTTATCCTGAGAGGGAACATCCTGTTCCTTGTCATTTTCACTTCAGCAATACATAGTTTGCTGGGTTTTCTATCCATGATGGTGCATACATCATTCTCAAAGAAAACATTGTAACCCTTTTGAACAAGTTGTCCAATACTTAAGAGGTTACATTTCATTCCAGGAACATAATAGACATCTGCTATGGTTTTCTTTTCACCTTTCCTTGTTAAGATATTTACTTCACCTTTTTCCATAACATAAACTTTACTATCAGTCCCAAGTGTGACTTGTGACTTCACACTCTAATCTAACTTAGAAAACAGGGCTATGTTTCCTGTCATATGGTACTGCCACCGGAGTCTAGAAACCATATATCATCACTCTTTGTTTCAGCCATATTACAAGCTAACAACAAATTATCTTGGCTAATATTTTCTCTAGTGAAATTTGCACTAGATCTATTATTCATATCATGCTGCTTCTTCCTACATTCATTTGCATAATGCCCATATTTTTTACAATAATAACATTGGACATTGGATTTATCATACCTTTTTCCTTGAGCATGATGTTCTCCACTTTGTTGGCTGCTTCCTTGGCCTTGGTTCTGATTTGGATTGTTTCCTCTTCCTTGAGTGTTTGCTGGATTGTTTCTTCCACCTCTGTTTTGGCTTCTGCCTCTTCCTTTCTTGTCTCCTTTGCCTTGACCTCTTCCTCTTCCAAAGGACATCTGAGTCTTAAAGGCTTGCTCTAGAGATGAGTTTTCATTTCTACTCAATCTTTGTTCATGTGTTATCAGTGATGCATGTAGTTCATCAATTGAGAAATTTGTGAGATCCTTTGTCTCTTCTATGGTGGTGACAATCACATCAAACCTTGAGGGTAGGACCCTCAATAGTTTCTCCACAATCCTTCTTTCTTCAAGAATCTCTCCATGAGACCTTATCTGTGTGACCAAGCCAATCACATGTGTGAACAATGAGTCAATATTTTTTGACTCCTTCATGCATAGATTCTCAAAATCTCTCCTCAACGACTGTAGTTTTGTTGTCTTCACTTTCTCCATGCCTGGATAGGATATCTTGAGAGTTTGCCATGCTTCTTTGGATCTCTTAGCTGCTGCTATCCTTTCAAACACATTCTCATCCACTACTCGATACAAATAGTAGAGGGCTTTACAATCCTTATCCTTATTACTCTTCAACAGATCTTTCTCTACCTGAGTCAAATTGTTAAACTCATCTTCATTTGCTGGTTCTTCAAAACCATCCTCAACAAATTCCCATAAGGCTTGTGAG
Organism: Pinus taeda; assembly: GCA_000404065.3. Lineage (NCBI taxonomy): Eukaryota > Viridiplantae > Streptophyta > Pinopsida > Pinales > Pinaceae > Pinus > Pinus taeda. The sequence goes on along the minus strand of APFE031359493.1, from coordinate 28,020 downwards.
GTAAGCAGGGCTCTCATGGTTATTTACCAATAGTCATAGTTTTTCCCATTAAATTGTGGGAGCTGAGTATTAAAGATACCCATGCTAGTGCTGGAGCCAGCCATTCTTGCACTCTTAACTATGCCTCCAATACTTGACTATGTATTTAAAAATCATTGACTGTCTTCAACAGTAACACAAAAAAAACTAACTTGAGAAATACCTTTGATTCTTTCTTGACTGAGTCTTCACTCTACTGGAGAAGCTGCTGCAACAAGAAATCCTTCCTTCAACTTCTTTGACACCTTCAAAGAGCCTGGACAAGCTCTGATACCATGTTGGAAATTTCTGGTAATTTCAAACAAAATCTGAACAGAGAAGAAAATGCTCTGTTTTTACCACATGATCAAAAATTTGTTTGTTGAAGATAGAGATTTACACATACTCAAAGAACACTTGTATTCATTAATCAAACACTGTTGTTACAAAATAAGATCTTCTTCTTCCTCCAACAGAGGGATTACACCAGTTCCAAAAAGAAATTTACTCTGTCTCTACAACAAAGAGCAATACTTTGTTTCTTAAAAAAAAATTAACACACTGCTGTATAAAAAAATTAATTTCAATACATTTGCTGGAGCGCATTACATTTCATTTTCAACCAACAAAAAAAACCATGCATTCGCACTGTTGTGCGTTTTTCCCAACTAAACAAACTCTTTTTCATTCACACACTTGTGGTGCGTATTGCCCTCTTTCATTACATTCACACTGCTGGAGAATGCATTTCAATAACAAAACAAAAAAAACCTTGCTTCGCACTTTCACGCTTTTGCGCTTGTTACATTACCATACAATACAAAATAGGAGTTGACCTTTTGTTTTTACATCTACCAAAAAAAAATTACACCCTTGAAATAAAAAACATTAAAATTAAAAAATTTACCAACATTTACTGACCACAGGACATTTCATATTAATTTCATTTAATTGCTTTACGGACAAAAACGGTGGTCAACAAAGCTTTCACTTCATGTTAAATCCTTATGTTGTAGGCTTGTACATGACCATTGATTTAATCCGATGGTTGACTGCAATCCCCTAGAGGTCCCAATCGCACAAACTTTACCTGTCGGGGAATGGTTGTTTTGAAACAGTGGCTCCGGGCACGTGTCAGCAAATGGATGTGATCGCTGCCCCTCCAAGGAATACCACAGTGCGTGAAAGGTGGTGTGGGGAATCCTGCCTGGTTTTATGAAATGAATGCAGGAAGGTGAAATTATATTTCAACACCATTGTATCCCCTACTCAGTCCATTGCCTAGTTGACCCGATTGCTCACCACTCCTCATTCCCTTTGCGACATTAAGTTGTTGGCATCACACCACCAAACTCATGGTAGCACTGCTTATTTTCGCAAATAGTCTATGGAATTAACCTGCCCGCATAGCTCTCTGGTGTTGCAGCATCACACTGCCTACCAAAGCTATACCAACCTTGGCACCACTTGGTCTTATTAACACCTCCCCTACCTTCATGGTTTCCATTGCCTTGTCAAGACCAACAATCACTTGTTCTTCATCTACTACAAATTGAGAAGGCTCCTCACGTGCATATCCCTTCTTCTCAAAGATCATGCCATCTTTTAGCTTAGTGCTTTGAATTAAACTAATTCCAGATTTATAGTGATAGTAGCGGTTGGAGGAATTGCAACAAACCCCTCTTCAACATCCTTATCCTAGGTGTATGCAGGTTTTATGGTGAGAGTCATAATTTCTTCTTTGTTCATTGTTTTCTCTGTAATGGAAGGGCGAAAATGAAATGCTTGTGGAGAAAATTCCAAAAGAAGGCATGGAGTTTTATGTAAATGATGGAGGTATCGTGAATAGTGCATGTTCAGCCTTGGTCCCATCCTTTGATCACTTGGCCTTGGCCAAGCTTGAAAGTAAAGGGCTCTCCTCTCTCTCTTAAAGATACAAGGATTGTGGCAAAAAGGAACCTGTGCTTCCATTACTTGGGAAGTTTACATCATAAACAGAGGTTGAGGTGCCATTCTAGGGATTGATAATTGCTTATGTATTGATTTGTGTTGGTTACCATTGAATTATCAAGTTCTATTTTCCAATCTCCTCATTGTATAATCAAGTTTTTTAATTTCACTTAATGGCTTTGCATTTAATTTATGAAGTTGCCATTGAAAAATACAACTTTATTTGGAGACATTGAGTGCATGTGGAAGCCTTAAAAGCATCATACAATGAATAAACTTATGAAAATCACCATAGTGGAGAAAATTATGGAAAAAATCATTTGCATATCAAGGTTTAACTATTGACACAATGGCCAAACTTGAAGATGCATTAAAGTTATTGAATATCCTAATACATTCCACTGTATATGATATGGTAAACATTAGCAAGGGAAATCTTTCCGGCATTAAAATATGTCTACAAAATGTAAAGGAAAAGATTGGTTCTTTGCAACTAGAGTCTCAAATCTTGATTTTTTGCACTAGAGTCTCAAATCCAGCGAGATGAGTTACAGCGGAAAAAACATCATTTTGAATTGTTTTCAATTTAGAACAATCCTCTTTTAAACATTGAGATAAACTCCCATCAACAACAAATCAATATTGTTGATCTAGTACCCAATGAAGGAGCAGATTTGCAGAAAGAACCAGAAGTTTAGTTTGCAATTCCCAAGCCCATCATCAGACCTTGGGAAGAGCTTTTCCACAACAAGCACAGAACTAGTCTTGGATATGATAAGGACGTGTCCTTTCATATTCTCGATTACTCAAAGCCCATCTAGTTTCAGAGTGTTGGAATCCTTCATGACAGTTCACCTTCAGTTGTTCCAGATTCTGCTCCTCTTCCACAACAACAGCAACAAAATTGTGAAATGCCAACACTGTGACCAAGTTGGCCATATGAAAGATCATTTTTTTGATCTTCAGTCATGCAAGCACTCTCATAAAACTAGTCATTCTTCAAACAGATGCTTCAAAAACAAGCCTCCTGCAATAACAAAGATTCATCTTGGATGGATCGCTTCTTGGCAATGGGCATCAACAACCAAGAAGATATTTCAATCATATTTCAATCATATGTCTCAACTTATTCTAGAGTATTGAACAGTCTTGCAATTGAGTTTTCTCCATCATCTCACCTTGTATCTAACAGGGGGGAAGTGATGGTCATCTACAAGCTTCAAATCCACATCAAGCGAGCCTAAGACACAACCTGCCATACCAGATTCAGAGTTGTAGTCAGAAGAAAAGATGCCCTTGAGCATCCCTTCAGTTGGTGATGCCTCTTCAAAGAATTGGAGACACTTCCTTTAGCATAAGACTTTAGCTTCTTGCTAGTTTTGGAAGAGTTCCTGAAATTGCATTAAGCATTCCAGAGTTGGTGGTAATCCTTAAACCATCACAAGTTGAGACTTCCCTTTTCAGGTTGAGATTCTCCCTTTTATGCGGGGTGAGACCTCCTCTTCATGGTTGAAGGATTCCATCTTTAAAACATTAGGAGCACTTCCTCTAGTAGAAGACCTCAGCTTCTTGCCAGACATGGAAAAGTTATGGGAACTTCATTAAGCATTCCAGTGTTGCTCGTCATCCTTAAACCACCTACCTTATACCAACATTTCAGAGAGCACATTCAGCCTAGTGTTTCCATGCATTTTTGCACATTTTGTATTATAGCTCTCTCCTTGGACTCATACATACCCCTTCAGATTAAGGGGGGAATGTTGGACATCTAATCCTCTAAGGGTTGGTGTGGAAGTTGAACAACGAAAAGGACTCCAAGGGTCACACCATGTACTATAAATGTATATCGTTATCAATACTCTCATGCTTATCATTCATCCTATATGTTTGTCATTTATGTACAGCTTGAGTGGGCCTAATGGTTAAGAGCATGTGTTTCCTCCTAAGAGGTCACAGGTTCAAAACCAAAGGGGGGTAGAGTATGTATGACTTCGTAGACTTAGCAGTCAATCGTTGCGCGGAAATGGGTCCCTTGTCCCACAAACAAGGGGGTCTCGCAGAAATGGGTCCCTTGTCCCACAAACAAGGGGGTCTCATACACCAATTATGATATAAATTTTAGATACTGACTTATAAATTAAGAAATTTAAATTCCTCCCTAAATCGTTTAATAAAAGAAAAATCTATACATTATAAAAAAAATTACTCCTCATTATCAAAATTTTATTTATAAAAACATTTTATAATAAAGTACATACAATGCAACCCATGAATCCAAGTCATAAGAAAATTTGACCACTTAAAAGAGTTTGACCACTTTATTATATCATTACAAATTATTAAGTTTTAAATATTAAAACAACTGCATTAAGGAAATATCAAAATATAATGTTTTAGTTTCCTGTAATAAAAAAAAAAAAAAAAAAAAAAAAAAAAAAAAAAAAAAATTACTTTTTGATTGAGTAAAAAGACCATCATATGAAAATTTTAAAATAAATCCAAAAATAAATCCAACACGATCCTGCAATGAATCCAAGTCATAAGAAAGTTTGACCACTTAAAAGAGTTTGACCACTTTATTATACCATTACAAATTATTAAGTTTTAAATATTAAAACAACTGCATTAAGGAAATATCAAAATATAATGTTTTAGTTTTCTGTAATTAAAAAAAAAAAAAAATTACTTTTTGATTGAGTAAAAAGACCATCATATGAAAATTTTAAAATAAATCCAACACGATCCTGCAACTATTTAAAATAGTGATAACCGGAATAATTTGTATTCAGAATCGTTACGAAATGAAAAAAGAGGAATGTATGATTCGAAGACTTGTAACCTTAGAATGAATGCTAACTAAATGGTCCCCGGATTTTAGCTATAGACTAGCTATATATCGTTTCTAAGGCATTGATAGCATAACTGTAACAGTACATGGAGTATTTGTTAGAGATAACTATTGATTTGCATGAAAAAAGTACACATATGTAGCCTATGCAGGAGGTGAGATCTGTTTATCTTGCCCAGTAATGGATATCTGGGCTGTTTGATCGTTAACGGTGGCTTTGTATCTGTACCAGCGAGCAACGATGACGAAATACACCAAATTGAGAGTCCCATACCCCGCTATTATCCAGTTAAAGTTATCGAGCTTGGCCATGTTCAGATCCTGCGCCAGCCAATTATGGTGACCGAGGCCACCTGTGGTGTTATTCACAATGCTGGCAATGAGACTGCTGAGATAATTACCCAGAGCCATGGACAAGAAGAAGAGTGCGCCCGCTATACTCCTCATGTTTTCGGGGAATTGACTGTACAAAAATTCAATCTGTTCAACTGCACTGAACGCCTCTGCCAGACCGGCCACAGAATACTGAGGAACCAGCCACAGTGCTGACATCAGAATCACGTCTCCGGGTTTCTCCATGAAACCCTGGCTTAACGCCACGTTCCGCCGCTTTCTTGTTAAAATTATAATTCCAACTGAGCACGCGCGGGTCAGCAGTCAACGGCGTGTCAAAACCACCCAGCAGCAAACCTGAAACCACCGGGAAGATATCGCACCGCTTTTGGCTTAAGGAGGTTTCCGTATGATGGTGCTCTGATGCTGACATCTGGACAACCGTGACATCATCACTTGACATCCATCGGAAGGTATCGCTCGGTCCTCTCACCCTGCCCGATATGCGTCCGATTGAAGTGCATCGTCTCCGCCGTTCGATCTCCAGGAAAAGTCTCCGCTGTTTACACTGTCCAAAGTACATACGGAGCCCTGTCAAAATTAATGAAGCGTGGTCCATCCCATACGTTAAGTTAATACAATGTCATATGTTTGGTATAATTTTCAATGTTTTTGATACGGCGAGTAAATACGGAGTATGGGCGAAAAACCATAACGTAAGTTTTTTATTTCTTTTTGGTTTATGTTTTAATAGGAGCGTTGACTCCATTGTAAAGTTTTTATTTTATTTGCACACGGTGATTGGATTAAATGTAATGTGTAATGGTGAAAACGCACACAGGGAGGAAAGGTATTGCATTCGCAGCAGCGAACAAATGAATATGCAATGAAAACACACAGCGGTGTGTAAGAAAAAAAAGAACAGAGGCAACAAATGAAGATCATGGTGAAAATGCAGTAGGGTAAAGTTTTTGGTTTGTAATGTAAGAAGTAAAAAGATTGCACAGCAGTGCAGGAGGAGAAAGTAAATGAAGAAAACCAGTGGATAGTTTTGTTGAAATCCACGAATTGTTTCACACAGGTGAAAAGGTAAATGTGTAAAACTCTGTAATTTTGTTTTCACACAGCAGTGAATGTAAATGAAATATTTACACACAGAGGTGTAAAATTTCATAGGAGGCAGAGTAACTTTTGTGAAAATGTTTTGGTGAATCCCTCTGAGTGAAAGAGGATGAATATGTGTGTGTTTTTGTTTAATGAATAGAAATCATTTTATGGTGGTGGAATACTCTGTGCTCTGTAATTTTTAAAGACTTCTCTGAGTAAAAGATCCTGGTGTAAAGGAAACAGAGCATTGCCTCTGTGTTTTATATTTTGTTGTTTTGGTATTTACCCATTGCAAACAAACAAAAAATACCCAACAGTGGTATCAGAGCAAGCTTAGGCTCTTTGCATACAACAACGAAGCTGAAGGGAGGAGTCTCTTGGTTGCAGCAGTCAGTTGTTTTTAAATACACAGTCAAGGATTTAGAAGCATAGCTCAAGATGCAAGGAATGGCCAGCACAAGCACTGGTATGGGTATGTTTAACACCCAGCTCCCACAGTTCAATGGGAAGAACTATGACTACTGGGCAATAACCATGAGAGCCTGGTTTGCCTCTCAAGATTTATGGGAAATAGTTGAAGATGGCTTTGATGAACCAGCAGATGAAACTGAGTTTAATAGGTTAACTCAGGCAGAGAAAGATGTGCTGAAGAGCAATAGGAAAAAGGATTCAAAAGCCCGTGTGTTGTTGTATCAAGCAGTGGACCAGAGTGTGTTTCCAAGGATGGCAGGAGCTAAAACATCCAAAGAAGCATGGCAAACCCTCAAGACATCCTATCAAGGCATGGAGAAAGTGAGGACAGCAAAACTACAGTTGCTGAGGAGAGATTTTGAGAATCTCAACATGAAGGAGTCAGACAATATTGACTCATTCTTCACACATGTAATTGGTCTAGTCACACAGATGAGGACTCATGGAGAAACCATTGAAGATAGGAGGGTTGTGGAGAAAATACTGAGG
>APFE031359493.1:0-16932 GCA_000404065.3 Pinus taeda | reverse complement strand
CACACAGGTGAAAAGGTAAATGTGTAAAACTCTGTAATTTTGTTTTCACACAGCAGTGAATGTAAATGAAATATTTACACACAGAGTTGTAAAATTTCATAGGAGGCAGAGTAACTTTTGTGAAAATGTTTTGGTGAATCCCTCTCAGTGAAAGATGATGAATATGTAAGTGTTTTTGTTTAATGAATAGAAATCATTTTATGGTGGTGGAATACTCTGTGCTCTCTGGTGTAAAGGAAAGGAAACAGAGCATTACCTCTGTGTTTTATATTTTGTGGTTTTGATATTTACCCATTGCAAGCATAAAAAATAACCAACATTTCTTTCGGCAGTCGCCGCGAAGGCCATCGATATGACGGCGAGGGCCATTCCAATCCCCATTCTCTGTAAAAGTGTTATACCCTTGCCATCCTTCATCATTCGCCTGGAGAAGGGCACGATAAATCTGTCGTAGATGGGCAAAAACAAGGTGAGCGCTAGCATGCTGAAGACTGCAAATGATCCTGCAGGGATCTGAAATTGCTTGCCCACGTGTCTGTCCATCATCTCTGCCTGCAAAACCGAGAATGTATTTAGCTGTGCTATACACACAAATATGCTGATCGTGCTTGACCATATGGGCGCTATTCTTATCACTGATTTCAGCTCTTCAACTTGCTGTAGACTACACAATCTCCATGGAAAGGCCACGGATCCGTCTTCTTTAAAATCTTGTGGGATTTTTATAGAAGCCTTGTTTAGAAACCTGAAAAATAGGTATCCAATATCCATCAATTGAACCATTCATCATGAAGAAAAGGGATTACTGCTATATTATGTTTTATATATTTTCTGTTAAAAACAATCACAGCGACCATAAACAGTTGAGATATACTGCAAAATTAGTCATACTTTTTTTCAGGTGAGCTTACATGGATTTGTCTGTAAGAGCCATCCTTGATTTGAGAACTCCAATCTGTGGTGGGTCATAGTAGTCAGATGTCTGCGAAGGCAACGATAAATGACGCTTTCTTACTGCACCAACCAATACTTGAAGGAAGCTGGTGAATGAGCTTCCTTCTGGTCTAACATGAATGTAGAGCTTCGTCCCCAGAAGGAAGCTTGTGACAGAAAGAAACATGAGACTGGTGGGGATAACCAAACCCCAACTCCAGCTTACATTATCTTGAATATATACTATGATTGTGAGAGCCACCATCATCGATATGGTGAATGAAAAGTAATACCAGTTGAAGAAGCTCTGTATACTTCTCTTCCCTTTTTCGCTTGTGTAATCAAACTGATCTGCTCCAAAAGCTACAGAACACGGTCGGATACCAGCTGCTCCTATGGCCATCACTGTAAAGGAGGAATAGAGCAAGGCATTTTGAACTCCTGTTGCAAGTTTACAAGGGGTTCCTGCATTGACGTTGCATGGGGGCGGCCTGAACTGTGGAAATATGGCTGTAAGTGATAGAAGACCCATTCCCTTCACAAAAAAACACAGCAGATTAGATGGCTGTGGGAGGAACACATTTTCCCCTTCATGCCACACAGACAGAGTACTTACTGCCTGCAGGTTCAGCTTGCGCTGCTATTTGAAACACAAACAACTTAAAACGTTTATGTCAAATTACCCAATATTGGTAACAATTGATTTCTTGACATCATACATCTTTAAATGTTTTTTAATGCTAGAGCCTAATACAGTGATCCATAGAAGGAGCAACATACGATGAAAGATGCTATGCAGCCAAGAGAAATAGTCCAGTATCTGCCAATATATGAATCTGAGAGAAACGCGCCTAGAAGCGGGGTAAGGTTCGTCGATCCCGACCACACGTTAATAACGTATGAAGCTGTCACATTTGGCATGTGGAATTTGTTTGTTAAGTAGACAATCAAATTTGAGGATAAACCCAGAGTTGCCAATTTCTCACAAGCTTCGTTTCCTGCCATTTCAACACGAACGAATTCAACTCTTATTATAAAAGATACCGCCAAATTAAAGGCACACACGGAAAACAAACTCTGTCATTATGAGAAAAAAAAAAAAACATGCCCATCCTTATCCGAGGATGAACCATACTCTTCACAATGAAATTTAGAGGTATATCCATGGAATAATTTGATGGCCTGAAACTGATAAAACGCAAATTTTTAACTGTTGTGGTTTTGTTATCTTTGTTCTACTGCAGTAAAACAATTATAGAAAATTGGGCTGCCAGGAATATAACGTTTGGCAACATGAAATGTAAAAGGCCGAGGAGGAATAGAGACTCGAAAAACTAGTCAGATTACACCAATTAGATCGAAACGAAATCGTACTAAAAATGTTGCCAATTATCATAAAATCTTTAGCAGCAGAAAGAGAAGCAGACAAGTCATACCTAGCTACTATTATTGTAGATTATCTGCCTGTGCAAATAACTGTGTAGAGTGTTGAGAATCTTTACTAACACTCAATCCTAGTAGATTAATTGTTTCTGGGAATAACTGTAGGGAACGTCTACTAACACTCCATCCATTAGGGAACGTCTACTAACTCTCCATCCATCACCATCCTGAGTTACAAACTTGAAACATCTAGATGTTCCCTATACAAAGTTCACAGTCCTTGAAACTTCTAGATATTCCCTATACTCTACACAGTTATTTATTTACAGAAACAATTTACCTGCCATATAAATTCAAACTATGCAAATCTACACATTCAGATATCTAATTCTACAGAGCTCAAGGTAAAATTGAATAAAGCAAAACCACAATATATTATCACACTGGCAAAATAAGCTAGGCAGAGGACTTGGACAACCGCAGCAACGCATGGCCCCTCAGGGGGAGTTAAAAACCTGTCATTCATTCATATATATATATATATATTCCTCGTAGCTCTAGCCCAGTCGACTCAAACTAGGCAAATCTACACACTCAGATATCTAATTCTACAAAGCTCAATGTAATATTGAATGAAGCAAAACCTCAAAATATTTTCACACTGGCAAATGAACTAGGCAGAGACTTGGACCATGGCAGCAACGCATGGCCCCTCATGGAGAGTTAAAAACCTATTATCTATATATATATATATGGCAATTCTACCCAACCGCAGCAACGCATGGCCCTCAGGGGGAGTTAAAAACCTGTCATTCATTCATATATATATATATTCCTCGTAGCTCTAGCCCAGTCGACTCAAACTAGGCAAATCTACACACTCAGATATCTAATTCTACAAAGCTCAATGTAATATTGAATGAAGCAAAACCTCAATATATTTTCACACTGGCAAATGAACTAGGCAGAGACTTGGACCATGGCAGCAACGCATGGCCCCTCATGGAGAGTTAAAAACCTATTATCTAAAAAGCCTATTATCTATATATATATATATGGCAATTCTACCCCCAAGTAGCCTGATTTTTTTATGGATTTAGGGAGAATCGAACCTGGGAAGCATGACAGGGTCAGGGTAAGACTTCAACCAACTCTACCATCCATCAAAATTTAAAATAAGCTACCAAATAGAAAGAGATATTTTTTTGGTAGAAGCAGGCATTGACCTAACCATATTCAAGCAGCTAAAGTTAGTAGTTCACTTATCTCATATATATATATATATATATATATATATATTCCTCGTAGTTCTAGACCAGTCGACTCAAACTATGCAAATCTACACACTCAAATATCTAAAGCTACATAGCTAAAGGTATTATTGAAAGAACCAAAACCTAAATATATTTTCACATTGGGAAAATGAACTTGGCATAGGACTTGTACCATGGCAGCAATGCATGGCAACGCATGGCGCTTCATGGAGAAAGTTAAAAAACCTATTATTTAATATATATATGGTAGCGATTCTACCGTAAGTAACTTGATTTTTGATAAATTTAAAGATAATTGAACGTGGGCTTTGGCCTTCATGACACAGGGCCAATAGCTTAATAGCTATAGCTTCAGTAGGGTTTCAATCAACTGTACTGCCCATCAAAATTTTAAAAAATTCGCCAAATATATTATAAAAAGAAGAGGATTTTTTTGGTAGAGCAGGCATTGACCTTGCCATATTCACACAGCCCCCGGTAAGAACTTTAATGACACCAATACGGTTAGTAGTTCACCTATGATAAAAGGCATAGTTTTCCATCCTCCTTTGCTGCTGTGATCAAAGGATCCCTCGTCTTTTTCAAAAGCCAAGATCGATTCCAGCGGGACTTTGGTTCCACGCCGATCACTTGTGAAATTGCTTCCGTCCTCAGCATTCTCATGTTCACTTAGACGACGCATCGGATCATCTAATTTGGCTAAAGAACCCAACTCCATCCGGCTCTGGGCAGCCATGACTCTGCAAGCCAGTGTGCAATCTGTGTACGAGGAAGGGCGGACAAGAGCACAAACACATGAGAATGCCCGGTAGGCTGGCCCGATTCATTTATGGTAGCAAACGAACTCACGAAAGGATACGCAACTAGTAAAGCATTTCACGTGAAGATTGGTCTAGTGAAGTCTAGCACTTTTTATTTCGTAGAATTTTCATACAATGCAAAATTTTAATAGAATTTTAAGTTCGAGTGCCGAATTTAGAGGGGTAGGTAAGTAGAAAAATAGGGTTTCGAACCTGGTTTAAAATTAAGTTTGTTTGGTTAAGATTTGTTTGGTTAAGAGTTTGTTTCTTTAGGATTTAAGGAAAAAGATTAACAGATTTAAATAGTTAATGATCCAAGACTTAGAGGTATTTCGGTGGAGTGAAACCTTACTTTTTAGTGACTACTACTGAGTTATTCAAGATGAGATAGTTTTACATAATACTAATTTTTATTAATTTGAGAAGTTTGACAAGTCACCTATGATAGAAAGGTATTAGTGAACATGTGCGATCATCTAAAGTGATTGTGTGCCTAAGGTAAATGAAGTTTTTAACTTTAGTCGTAAAAAAAAAAATATTTTTTTTAATATTTTTGAATTAGAAGATATTTTTATTAATAAAAAGAAATGTGTCTTGGTTTTTTAAAGTCTAGAAACATTTTTTTGGATGTGGTGAGAATCTTGGATTGTGTGCATGAGGTAAATGAAGTATTTAAGTTTAATCTTCAAATTTAAACTTTTTAAAAAAAATTTGAATTAGAAGAGATTTTTATTAATAAAAAGAAATGTGTCTTCATTTTTTAAAGTCTAGAAATTCTTTTTGGATGGGGTGAGAATCTCAATGCAGGTAACCACCAAGTCTTATGATCATTAATAATTGGCATTCTGGCAGAGAACTGACATTTCACTCTTTTTATATGAATCAGTGTAATGGGAGGTGTAATTGTAATTGTAAATGTGATCGCGTGAAACCTTGTCTTGCCTCAGCAAATGTGGCTAGTGAAAATTTAACGAGTGGGATGGCTCAGCAAGAAAGCATTTGTGTTTTCATTTCATTCTTGTATTGGGCTCCTGGTCAGTGTTTTGTAAGCAAGTGAAAGAGTCGGCGGTGGACTTTCAGCGTCGAGTGGTAGTATCTGATCTTCCCATGCGACTCTTGGCTGTGTGAATTCATTTTCTTTTTGTTCCAAAGGCACTTCGGGTTTTATTGCACTTGCATAGTGCAGATACGGGTAATTGGGGAACTTGGTATTTATGTCTTCGATGGATTTTGGAAGGTGCAAATAGCTGGTTCGTTGGAGCTGTTTGGAGGAAAAAGTATACAACACATGAGCTCTGGAGGTGGTGCTACTCGAGTTGGCAATGGATGTGCGAGGGATTCTTTATTTCTGGTGCTTTGTCTGAAAACTGGCACGCTTGGTGGTTTCATGGGCATTTTTCTATGTTCAGTGGAGATAGAGGAGTCACCTTTCTGGAGTATTCGAAACGACATTTTTGTATCAGATACACAAGGCTTCTTGGGGAGCATCGACCTCGGGTGAGTTTCTTGCGTCTTCTCCTTCTCAAGTAGCTTGTGTTCTCATTGTCGTTCTCAATTGGTGGAGAGGTGGTAGCTGGGTTCTACCGAGTGGTCGTCTGGGGCGAATTGTGGCGAAGGCAGATCTGGTCTTTCGGTGTGGAGGTCTAGGTAAGTTTCAATGGGTTAGACTCTAAAGGTTGTTGCTGGATTTAGCTCTGTTGAATTGTTTAATATGTGACCCTCCTGGCATCGTGGTTGCTCCTCCCCCATGCCAAACCAAGCTTTTTAGGTCATGGGGACTAGGTGAGGTTGGATCCTTCAAAGCATTTGGTAATGGTGGCAGTCGAGACGCGCCAAGGTGGAAAGACTATTGCCTGCTCCCGGTTATCGGGTGTTGGAATGTGTGGTTGTCGTGATGGCAAGAAGTACACTTCCTGTGGAGGTGGAGGTAGGAGGTCTCAGCAACCTCAGCGAATTGGTGGCATGCGACAAGATGGAACGGTTAATTGGGGTCTAGTTGACGTGCAACTCCCAACATGTAGGTAACTCAACATTATTTTCTAGAGAATTGTTAGGAACTAATTCAATCTATGCTAGATCCGGTGGATACAGTTGAATGGTTTTGAAGGGAGGAGCATGTTGAGTTGGTGCCCGCCTTGGACATGATGCACTACTTTCAGTGCCAGGTGAGAGAACGAGTGGTGATGATTTGGCAAGGCCAAAACCACCTTGCAGAAAAAGTGGAAAAGTTGAAGACTTGGTTGGTGGACTTCGAAGGGCATGTCCAACTCAATTTCTACACTCCGCCACTCCAGGAAGTGCCCTGGATAACCCAGCTTCCTTTACGTCGGATGACTAGTATGCTATGAGGTGTTTTCTATATATTTTTTGTCTTTTGGCGCCCTTGGCCCTTTTGTTTATGGACGATGTCCTTAACCTCCTGTTTGTATTTATGTCACCTACTACAAACATTGGTCAACAAACACGGTCGGGGTGAGACCACCTACCTTTTTCTCTACTCAATGTACATCTTTTCTACCATATGAATAAAATATCGACATACAAAAAAAAAAGTCCAGAAACTCTTTATAAAAGGATTATAGATTTTGACCAAGTTACTAGTAAACTTATTAATTAAGTGAGAATATTTGTAATTACAACTAAGAATATACCTAAAATTCGATAAAAAAATTCAAGGTTTTTTTGGGTTGAGGAGTAAATAACTTTGATATTAGCATGATTTTCTCTAACATGACTAACTTGTCTTCATCTTCTTGGACCAAGGTATTAATGCTCATGTCCCAATTTCTATCCTCCTTGACCATGTTTGTGGATCTTCGAAAGATTGTGTATGAACTCCAACTCAAACCAAAATCTGTGTTATATGTTTGGTTGTGTGGTATGGATTATGGATATTTATTGAGACAAGCCTTTGCTAAAGAAATAATGAATAGAAAATATAGATCCATGTCTTATAGGAGGTGTTTAAACTTATCCTCTTCCATAACTGAGCTAGATGGCTCCTTTGGCAGAGAATTTTGTGGGCAACAAAGACTCCAAAATACTACCAATAGTTGAGTGGGGAACTGTTTGATTAATTTTTGTATTGAGGTCTTCTTCAAAGAGGAGAGAGACACAAACCTCTTTCTCTTTATGTGTTGATTGGCATGCTGGTAAATGCTTTTCAATTGTAGGATAATCTTTAAAAAGATGTCCATATGCATGACAATGCATGCATCTAAATGAGACATAATTTTATTAATCCAATGTCTGTTTCCAAAGATTATCCTGATAATAAATGTCCACTGAATCTAGAAGAGGTTTTGAAATATTTATAAAGAAATAGATCCCTGCATAGGATGTGTATCTTTGTCTCTTAATTTAATTAGGAACCTTGATGCTACCAATGGAATTACCAATGATTTGTAGCATTTCTTCCTCCAAATATTCATTTAAAAAATAAAAGAGCCAAAATTTATACTACGGAAGCAACGAAGTATTCATTCTTATGAGTGTAGCATTATTTCCAAAATTACATGAAGAGCCTAGCATTAATAAGAAATAAGGCCCTCCTTTAAAACCCTCATTCCATCATCCAAGCTGAAAAAATTACTGTGAATAACCCTTTTTCTCATACCTATAGATGTATTTGTCCCTTAAGGATCCATTTATTTTGCAGCTAACGAACCGAGGACTTTTTCAAAGGGCCATAATCTCATGAAATTGGAGATTACAAGAAAATTGGAGGAGCAGTCATGGTGAACATATTACTCACAAATCAACTCATATTCTCCACGACAAATCCAAATTACAAGCCACATAAATTGTGGTCATGAGAGCCAACAATTTCTAA
Source organism: Pinus taeda (assembly GCA_000404065.3). Classification (NCBI taxonomy): domain Eukaryota; kingdom Viridiplantae; phylum Streptophyta; class Pinopsida; order Pinales; family Pinaceae; genus Pinus; species Pinus taeda. Next base: position 8,710 of record APFE031359493.1, on the reverse strand, counting down.
GACAAAATGATACTGTTGAGAAAATATTTGAACAAACTCTAACGACTAACAAACAAAATCTCCCTACATTCTAATCTAAGCATTATTCCAAGTGCCCCCTTTAATGCTTACATTTACATAATTACAAAAATTAATACAAAAATGACATATTACAATTCACATGTCACATCTATCTAACTGATCTTCCTTGACACTCATCCCCACTCTAAAGTCTCCCGGACAACGATATTTTCACCACCACAATTTTCGAGATTCCCATTCAACTCATTTAAGACATAATCACCTCTAACCATCTTTGATGAACTTTGTATAATTGACGCTTCTTGATTTCCTGACGGACAATCTTGATATTGGACTGTATCAAACAGTCAATTATGTTAGTGACCTTTCTACACACATGGATCTCATAACATAACCTATAACTCACACTCTTGAAGCCTGAAGCACAACAAGATCCATCAATATATAACATATTCACACAATATAACTAGCAATACATTCTCTTGGTGCAAAAGAACTTCAAGAACAACTACTTTAATTATATTATTATATTAATTAATAGGTTCTGCACTTTTTAGAAACAAATAAACTACTTCAAAAAGAAGATGACAAAACAAATCACTCTCCATAACTACTCTCCTTTATTCCACCCTACACAATGCAAAAAAAGCTCTTCAAAATGGGCTCATTGGTGAAAATTAATTGAAACAAATAATCTGGACAAATGGCCATGCTCACAGGATATGGGAGGAAAATAAAAGCAGAATTACGCCAATGAATGCAAACCAACTACCCGAATATGTTCATTCCTAGAACAGGAAACCATGCGGATTGTATGGGGTGTTCAAAAACTAGTTTGAGTTGTATTTTCAACAAAACAAACTCTCAACAATATCTATATGTGTCAATTTTGATGCAACTTTAAAGGTGACTTATAGTCTCAATTGACTTGTTAACAGAAGAAGAGGGAAGGAGATTGAATGCACCAACACACTCATTGAAAGAGAGCTGAGGTATAAACATCATTGGCAATGATTCAAGCCCATTTGTGATTTTTTTAACCAGTTGTCTGATACAAGGAAACCTTAGATAATTTCTTGACTTTTGGGAGAAAATACTACATCTTAATCAAATGTGCATGAGCTCCTTAGCAACACCTGCATTAACATTTTCATAGTCATATCATGTAAAATAGTGGTGCCCATAAGAAGCCCAATGATTATGGAGTATGTTCTCTACAGTGACAGTTTACTGCCATTATATCAAACTCTCGATTGTCTTCTAAGTCCTCGCCGTGTGAGGTACACCAATAGGATAGATTTATGTTATACACTTATTGGTTTTTGTGACGCTGCTGGTAGGTATAGGAGGATCTAGATGATGTTGTTTTATGCAAAGGTGTATCAATAGCAAGAGGTATATGATTTGTGGTTTGTCGGTATACATTGACAGAGGATAGTATAGATGATGTTGTCTCCAATGTTGACGCCCAGAATTCCAAATACAAAAACTTTTTCTTGTTCATGTGCCTAACTCAAAAGTGAAGCGAGGAAGCTCGAGCGGTTTACTTAAACCAGTAAAGATTGGGGTCATGCTTTGAATTCCAAATTGTGCACTAATTGACACAAAATTGTGTAACAAGGTGTTACACAACAAAGAGAGTGCATGATATGCATAGGCTCCTTTGTCAGTATGTATCTCCACCATTCACAATTAAGATTCTTGCGGTCATGGTAAATTTTAGGGGCGAATTTTGGCCCAAGGGAAAATTTAAGGGATTTTTCATTTTAGAGGGGTAAATTTTTTATAAACCACCCATTTCATATATTTAGCCGAACTTTTATTTAAAAATAATTATTTTTTTCATCTTAGCCCCCCAAAAAAAGGGCAAATAAAATATGAAAATACTCATTTCACCTGATTCACCTGGTTTGGGAGGTTATATTCCATACAATGGCCTAATTTTCTACTTTTCAATGCTAAATTCATTTGGAATCGTCCATTTTTTGGTTTGGGAGGCTGTCTTTGTCCCAATCACCCTAATTTCTTGTGTGAACGGCTCATGTTTTCAAATTTAGTTTGCAATCGTCCATTTTCTAGTTTGGGAGGTTGCCTTTGGTCTCAATCGCCCTGATTTCTTCTATGAACGACTCATGTTTTCAAATTTGGTTTTCATCAATGCAAGGGTGTAAATAAATAAAAATATAAATAAAGTGGAGGTATGGTAAATAAATAAAACCTATTTTTATATTTAGTCCATAACGCTCTTTCTATTTAAGAAGACTCAAAAAATAGGTTTTATTTAAGTGAATCCTATGGGCCAAATACCATATTTATAAAAGAGGTATGGTAAATTAATAAAAATGTAAATAAACGGGAGGTATGGTAAATAAATAAAACATTTTTTTATATTTACTCCAAAAGACACCTTATATTTACGAACATTATTAACCCTAATATCAGTATCAATAAATGTAAAGATGGCACATCGTATTGACCCATGGAATTCACATAGAATGTAGCATATTTAAAGGGGGGAATTAAACAAGCATAGATCCATATTTACTATGGATCTACTAAGCGCTGAGAGGGATCAAATATCGTGATATGAAAACTAGCATAGAGTGAAAAAACATTTGATCCCTCTGGGGGCTTGGTAGATCAAGAGTAAAAATGGATCTTGTAATTTAATGTCACTCAAATATTTTAACTCAGTTAAAATAAAAAAATAAAATAAGAATCAATTATTAATTTTATTAATCTTTATAAATTACTGATAGTAACTTTTAAGCTCTAGGTTTATGGTAACCCATGGTATTGACCCATGGTAATACCAAGGTATTCATGTGAGAATAGACTATTTAAAGAGGAAATTCTATCAACTTAGATCTATCTTAGTTTTGGGTCTACCAAGAGCTCAGAGGGATAAATAGATTTGTTCCCTCTAAGAGTTTGGTAGATGTGGAGTTAAGATGGATATAGGTTGGTTTTTATGATAATGAATATATGAAATAGACTTAGGAAATTATATTGTAAAAAACATATTAAGGTGAATGGTTAAAGCTACATTTAGTCACTTCACAAAAATTCAGTAAAAAATACCAATATCTCCATAAATATTGGTTTTTCTGATCTAACAAAAAAAATTCGAAACAGTGAAATCTTATCGCTCTTTCCGCATCACCCTCGTAGAAGAGAGTTGTCGCTATCAAAATTTCCCACCCTTTTTCAAATGTTCTCAATATAATATCTTCATGAAAAAGTTAAGGTATTGATGTTGGATTAGTTGTTTGAAAAATATGATGGTTTTTACAACCTTTCATCTTCTCTGTTAATGATCTGTAGAGATTGTGCACTGAAAAAGGAAATTAATCCTCATGTTACAACATCGTTAAAAAATACAAGACGTATGAAGGTAATGAATTATGCTAATAAGCACTTTAGATTGGGAGAGACGTAATTAGATTTTATTATTTAATTGAAGACTTCCAATTAAAATAATAATAAATATACATTTATATATTTATATATTGATTCGAAGGCTTTTAACAATGGTCAATTATTTCCATTAGATTCCCTTCAGGCCTTTGGGATACCTACTACTTTCTTATATTATATATTTGGGGCTTGCTACTTGTTGGCATGTTGGGGTAAACAAACTTGATGTGCTTTTTTTTATCTCATAGTTGGAGTCTATGGAATAAGAAAGAAATTTGATTTGCATTTTCTCATCCTGATAGGTAAATGCTTGTAGATGAAGATTCCATCTTAGCAACTCTGTCACAAGGAAACTTTGTATATTATGTTTTTGCTCAGAACAAAATCAAGCAATTTTTCTTTTTTTAAACTCAACATTGGTTGCATTTAGGAGAAAAGAGTTGTCTCCATGTCTTCTTCATGCACGAAAGTTGTATGGTCCAATGATCTTGGCATATGATTTTTGACAGCTAGCTTGCGAGACAAGGCTATCTTTGATGATGAAGAAGTAGTAGTAGCTTGGCGTTGGGGAAGATTTGGAAAGTTTATTCTTCAATGCAATCCATGATTTTTATGTTTTTGGCCCTAAAAAATAATATTTTAACATGAGGGGTTCTGCAAAATAGGACAAGGTAGGGTCTTGGAATGTGTACTCTATGCAAATGTGAATGGGAAACAATAGACCACGTGTTGGTTTTCATTCGTATTTTTGCTCAGGAGGTATGGGGTGTTATTCTCCCCTTATTTGAGGATAGTGTACTTGGCCGAAGGCTTCCTTGTTGGATTGTTTGATGATAGAGCACTCAAATAACATAGACCATTGCGCTTGATTGCCTCTAGAGCCATTTGAATAGGAAAGAAGGAATAACAATTTTGTAGACAAGGAGATCCCTCCTTTTTAGGTACATCATCATATAAAATACCTATATGAAGGCACGAAAATGACTTCAAAGATTAAAATTCCAAGGTGGGTTGCAATCTAGAGGTTGATAAAACTTATCCATGGCCTTCCTTTGTTGGTAATTTCCAAGGTGGTATTCTTGTTATATATATTATCTGTGAATATGTGTGATATTCTTGTTCTGTATATTATCTGTGATTCGAACCCAAGTCAGCTTCTCCTGCATGTGTGATATTCTTGTTCTGCATATTATCTATGATTCGAACCCAAGTCAGCAATGTGCAGGAGGAAAATTTGAACTAGTGTTAATTTTGGTGTCTTTCATGTGTACCTCTACCAGAGAATTATCCATAGTACATCAAACTCTGGATTCACATGTCTCTTGATATTCTATTATTTTTCACATTTTGAAGTGGGCACAAGGATAGATCTTGTTTCAAGTGCAAACATATTCATTGTAGGTCATAATGGGTAGTGGAGCGGTAGGGATGGTTTTGTTGGGTCAATATAATTTGAACCCAACTACAAATTTGATGCCCAAAACTTCACAACTAGTTCTGGGGGTTCCCTCACAACAAAAAAGCAGAAAATTAGGAGGTTTGAAACTTTGAGGTCGTGCCCATCATAAAAACCTTTTTGTATCACAGCAAGCTTGACAATGGGAAATCCTTTGGCATTCATGCTGGTGCAACCATGAAACTTCCCAGGTGTGCATGTTGTTCACAATTCACGCTATGATGTATTTATTTATGTATCTGTTTTTGGTTGAAATTTCTACATGTATAGATAGCCTGCCTGACATCCTTGATAATCTTGCCATTTGAAAACAAAGTGAAGAAAGCACAGATCATAGTTGAATATAGTTTATCTTGGAGGTGTTAGGAGATTCATTTGTGAATTTAGTTGTTGCAAACAAGCTTCTTATCTTCATTTAATGAACTATTTCAAATACCTCGGTTTTATTTATAGTTTTGTTGAGTTAATGGTTAGTGCATCGCTTTATAACGACTTTGTTCTTGATTTGGATTCCCCTCGAATTCCAGCAAACAGAAATTATACACTTCAATAATACAATTAATGCTCCTGTCAAACTGTGCCTCAGTTACCAAGGCATACAAAGATCATTCATACAGTTCACAAAATATATATGCAATTGTCATGAGTTTCCTTTCCAAGTTGGAAGGAATTGTGGCATGTGGATAAATGCCAAGAGAATGACTAAAAATGTGCCAAAGAGTTTCCTAGCAACAACGTGGATAACTATATTTTCTTGTGCAATTCGAAATGGTTTATCAATATCTGGCCTATATTTTCTTTAGGGAAATAAAAATATGAAGACCCATGTCAAGAATTACGAGCAAAGAATGTTCGTGGTTGCACATCCTAATGCATGGATGACTAAATATTTTTTTATGATTTGGCTATACCATTTTTTTCACTTTTTACTTGGAGGCATCTATCTTGCAAACATATACTTTTTAGTTTTTTATGGCCATCACAACAACACAGTTTTGCAAACCACATAGGAAAACATGATAGGCATACATAGTGTTCGCACTGCTTAGACATTACTCATAAGTTGCAACCCCTAGAAGTGTATTTGGGCCTTTTAAGAATTATTTAAGTTTTGAGACAATAAATTGGATGGCAAAGGACCCATGGAGAGAGGTAAAAAGGTTTGAAACATTTGAAATTGCTAGCATATCTATTGAAAGGACCTTCACACCCTCTAATATTAATGTGGAATGTAGGTGCAATGGAATTTGGCTAATCAATTATGATGCTCTTACTAATGATGAGGCTTGTAGAAAAGTTTTTGAAATACCTAGTGATAAAGATGGAAATGTTGTTATAAACATGCTGAGTCTACCTCAAGGATGTTATCATCTATTAGTTGATGATGATGAACAGGGAAATGCTATTTAATAATATGATGGAGCAATTCAAGAAAAAAAAGTAGTTGTTGATGACAAAAACCACACACAAATTTTACAAATGCTAATCAAGTTGAAATGAATATGATTGAAGGTGGTCAAGTGATGGGATGCATTAATGAGAAATTTGCATTTCCAAGCTAAGTGACCCTGCATGAGTGGTTAGCGGAAGCCATGATGAATATGAATTGGAATGATCTTTAAGAAGACTAATGAATAAATCATTAACATGAATTCATTCATGCTCGGGCATAAGGTGTTCAGGTGGTGGGAACCAGAGTTACATAAATATTTTATTCTTGGTCTATTAAAATCCATCATTCAAGTAGCAACAATTTGTTGGTTTGGTAAGATACAACTATTTAGGTAACAAAAAGGAAGGTCAGTAAGTAAGGGGACCTTGTTTCATTTTCCTACTTGCATAAAGCCTACTTGAAGGGGGGGGGGGGACTTTAACACAATGACTCAAAACATAATATTGCATCATAATACCATAGGTAAGGTTCATGGGTATGGGATTCCCTCGATTCAACACTTCATGACATGGTAGAATGACTTTCATAACTTATATATTTCTTGAATAACAAAGTGTAATGACCAAATATCATATGGAAGGATGAACTACCTGAAGGTCGATGGATTAAAAACTACTCGAAGAGCGAATGAAAGTGTTTATAAATTGCCCCTACAAATACAACAACTTCCCCTTACAATGATGTTGCAAATTTGTAGAAGCAAGAAAGTCCTTTGTCACAGTTAGGCTAGCATTTGAGAAATTGGTTTGATATGGAATCAACAAGGTAGTGATGAAAACACTCAAGGAAAAAAAGGTTGGGAGAAAAGTAAAACAAAATGTGTACAAACATTAATCTCTCATAGCTTGACAAAAGCGGTAGAGAAAAGGTTAATCTCTCCCACCTTGACAGGACTGGTGGTCAATATCAACACATAAATGAACTTTGCTGTGGAATATTATCAAAACTAATAGAAGGATATGAAAGAGTGTACAGTAAGAACCTTGACAAACATGGCCACTGAAACTTGCAACATTGTTTGTAGGAAGAGAAAATTATGTTTCTTTTTTCCAAACATGTATGTTAGTATATTATAGTTTAATAAATGTGTTTCCCTATTATCATATATGATTTCATACTTCAACAAAACATTCACCAAGACTTCACAATGTTTTATTATTCAGTGAAATATTTCCCAAGATCTTACAAGATTTATAATTCAACAAAAGATTCGTCATGACTTTATAGGATAATATAATCTAGTGAGAGATTCACCAAAACAATTATATATACATATTATATTATTGATAAAATCACCTCCCATTTTTCTTATGTATCATGGGGATTCAACCATTTATTATACATATAAATTTAGGGTGGTTATTAAAAGTTTCCCTACTTGTGGTTGTTCTCTATAGTAGCTCCCTGCATCTCTGCTCCACACAGACTTTAACAAACACAAATACATTCTACAAACAAACTGGCATGAAATAAAATGTAGGTTGGAGTTCCCACAGTTGACTTCTCCAACACAATTCATATGATGCCATAGATTATGCTCAGAGCTACCAAATCGAGCCCACCAACATCTCAGCATTAGCATCGTCTTACTACTCTCTAACTTCGTTGATCGCACAACCAAATCCGTTAATAAAATCCATGTGAACAACTGACTAGATATTCTACACAGAATTGTCCTTATAGATTCATTTGTGCACTTCGTTTAGTTAACAAAAATATTCTTCACCGTTCCTTCCAACCATGCTCAGTGAGACACAAAAATAAAAAAGCAATATTAACACTGCAATAATATGGAAAAAAACACTCTCACACTAACTATATATGGAGGAGCAGTCATGGTGGACAAATTACTCACGAATAAATTCATACTGTCCACTACCAAGCCAAATTAAAAACCACATGAATAGTGGTCATGATATCCAACATCTTGTAAGGCAAGAGGATACTATTGGAAAAATCTCTCAAGAGACTCGAACCACTAACAAACAAAATCTGCTTACATTCTAATGTAAGAATTATTCCAAGTCATACGAGAGCATGTTCTTGCACATATTATACAAATTCCACAATTTTGTTATATATCACCTCATACTTTGGATATTGCAGAGCTTTTGGAAGGAAATGCCCTAAATTTTATTTTACCACAATGCTCTAGTCATTTCTTCGGGTGACAAAAATCTCCATCGCCTCCAGGAAAAACTTTGAAAATGAAGCTAGCGATGAGGAATTTAAGAAGGATTCTAGATAGATCCAACATTCCTAAAAACTCTTGAGACAATCCAACTAAAGAAAGGGATTAAGCCCCCTCAAAGAACAAACCATAGAAAGCTATACAAAAAACATTGCTACAAAAACTAAGTATT
>APFE031359490.1:107372-164795 GCA_000404065.3 Pinus taeda | reverse complement strand
AATTATATTGGTGGGAACACTAATTTTTAATATAATGGAATATTTTGTCCGCAAGGGGTAGCTCAAGTGGCAATAGTGTCACCGAACCAGAGATCTTGGGTTTGATTCTTGTGCTACTCTCCCCGGAAATGGGGTGAATAACAGACATGTAAAAACTCCAAAATGAGAGGGTCCTACCTAAGCTTACAAAAAAATATAATGGAATATTTTAAATTATAAGATTTTTCGATTCTTGTACTACTCTCCCAGGGAATGGGGTGAATAACATACATGTAAAAACTCCAAAATGAGAAGGTCCTACCTAAGTTTACAAAAAAATATAATGGAATATTTTAACTAATAAAATTTTAATATCAATAATCTTTATCAAAAACTTATTCTATATATATTATATATATTAAAATTTATATATATATATAAAAGAGAAGGAATCTATATATTCCAATTTATTATAATAAATAAATCATATAACTTGTAGATGATAAAATTTCAATTTTCAAATATCTTATATTCATATTTTCATATATATATAAAAATACGGATTATATATTTCCAATGTATTATATTAAAAAAAAGCCGATAATAGAGACTTCTAAATCATAAAGCCTATAATTTTCTAAAATTACAAAGTGTGCATGATGCTCTGAGAAATTCAATATAGAGGTAACTTCCTTTTCAAAAAGAAACGAAGAGGTCAATTGACAACAGCCGAACACCCTAGAAACTTCGAAGGGTTGATTTTACTGTTTATTGCAGGGTTGATCAGGGTCCCCGCATCCTTTGACTGTGCAAATATATACGCGCTCCCCCGACACATTCCACACCTACACACGGAGACGTCACGATCTTTATCAAATTCTTCACACCAAAGAACGGTGCTCTTCGGCCCACAATGCGTACGCCCCTTTTTCTTGACGGTGTTCTGAACAGAGTTTCAGTATAAAATTTTAAAGAATTGATATCGGACAATACCCTTTTTAGAAAATAGGGCAAAAATAAATTACAGAAGCCGTAGCTGCAAGAATGAATTGCCTTGATGACACCCATTGTCACGAAATCGTGGGATCTTAAGCCAATCTATCAGAAAGCTAGATTCTCTTCTGTCTGTTTGAGATTTGAATTTGCCCATGGACTCCCTTTCCCAATTTTGGTCCTTAATGGGGATCATAGTAGTCTTTTGGTACTTGGTCCCTCCCCAGCTGCTGGAAATGGTGAGAAGATGGCTGGAATCATGGCAGGAGGAATGGAAAGTTTACAAGTTTTTCAGGATTCCTCAGCACCATGGCTATGATGGGGTCCAAGAGAATGGATTATATAATAAGGTTAGTACCTATGTCAGTACCCTGGCAGGTGTTGTGGATACTCATTGTGCTAATTTGTATAGTGCTAACAATTCCAAAGATATGTTTGTTTCATTAGAGGCAGGTCAGAGTGTGGAGGACATGTTTTTAGGTGCCAGGTTGTGGTGGATACATGATGTGAAGAAGAAGGACGGTGAGGATGATGCAACCAGGAGCTATATTTTGAAAATCCACAAGAGGGACAAGGCTGCTGTTGTGAGACCTTATTTGGAGCATGTTCAGGCTGTTGCAGAGGAAGTTGATCACAGGAAGAGAGAGCTCAAGCTCTATACAAACGGCCAGAAATTTGGGAGGCAGCAGTGGACTTCTCTGGCTTTCAGGCATTCTGATTGGACTTCTGTGCCTTTCAAGCATCCTGCAACTTTCGATACCATTGCAATGGAATCAGATCTGAAGAATAAGATTAAGATGGATCTTGATGCTTTTGTTCGCGGTAAGAATTACTATCACAGGTTGGGCCGGGCTTGGAAGCGCGGTTATTTGCTCTATGGGCCTCCTGGTACAGGGAAATCCAGCACGGTTGCAGCCATGGCTAACTACTTGCATTACGATATCTATGACCTGGAATTGACGAAGGTGAATGATAACTGGGAGCTGAGGATGCTTTTGATGCAGACAAGCAATAAATCTATTATTGTGATTGAGGATATTGATTCTTCTTTGGATCTGCCAAGGCACAGCGGTGTGAACAATGAAGAACAGAGACATCAGGGCCATGGTGATAATGATGATGATGGACACGAGAGTGGCAGAGTTACAGTTTCTGGGATGCTGAATTTGATTGATGGGCTTTGGTCCAGCTGTGGTGAGGAGAAAATTATAGTGTTTACCACAAATAATAAAAATAGATTGGATCCTGCCCTTTTGAGACCTGGGAGAATGGATATGCATATTTACTTTCCTCACTGCACCTTTTCTGCTTTCAAAATCTTGGCAGACAATTATTTGGGTATGAAAGAACATAATCTCTTATGTGAGGTTAAAGAGGCTTTTCAGGCAGGGGGTTGTATGACACCAGCTGAGGTGGGAGAAATTCTGTTAGTGAATAAAAGTTCTCCAAGTCGTGCTTTGAAGGCTCTGATAAGCGCTCTGCAATCGAGTGGTAGCCGAAGAGGGAATGGGGTTGTGCCCGAGAGGCCAACAGAAAATGGGACTCGACTATTCAAAATGAAGAATAAAAATAAACCTGTATTTCTGTTGAGTCCGGGAATTCCAGGAACTCCATTAACCAGCGATTAATGGAATTGTATGAGCCTCCATTGCCGAGGCGTTTGAAGAAGTCTTCAAGGCAAAACTGGTTAGGTATGCAGAAAATTTGAGTGTGAACACTTAGGGTTTACTGACTCCAACTAATCCATGAGGATAAACATTTTAATGAGGGGGGACCTAGTCTCGCCCATGACTTTATGGAATTGTATGAGCCTCCATTGCCGAGGCGTTTGAAGAAGTCTTCGAGGCAAAACTGGTTAGGTATGCAGAAAATTTGAGTGTGAGCACTTAGGATTCACTGACTCCAACTAATCCATGAGGATAAACATTTTAATGAGGGGGACCTAGTCTCACCCATGACTTTTTGCATTTCCTAATCATAAAGAAAAAAACAATTTCAATTTCAAATACTTAGTATAGACTTCTATTTGGTGCTGATTATGCTTATATTGATACATACAAGTTTTTATAAGTAATTAATTGGTTTGTATATAGTTTTATATATATTATCATCAATGTAATGACAAATTTGATTTGATCAATTTATTGTTGGGCAATGTGTGTTAAATTTAAATACATTGTTTATAATAATTTTGGAAAATTATAAAAAAAAATGGTGATAAGTATTTAATTAGAATGTTGGTGGATTAGGTGACATTACCTCTCCTTAGGTTAGTATTTTGTCTATCTAAACAAAACACAAAAAATCATTCACAACTCAAGAGGTTAAGAAGAGAGGTACATTAAGTAAAAAATCATGAGGGAAGCATTAGTTATCACCTCATACCATATAAGGATTAGAAAGTGGTGTAAAGGGATGTCAAGGGTATGGAAGATGAGTTAGGATAAACAGGGAGAAAACTTCAAATGTTGAAGAAGAAGCAGAAATTGGGAAACTTATTCCAATGTACACTAGCTTTGCCAAAAGCAAGGAATCAAATTGCACCAAAATTGTAGTCTTGTACAAGCATATGAAGGTATTACAAACTTGTGTAATTAAGAGTGGAGGGCTTTAGGAGAACTCTTTCCTTCATGGATTGGACCAACTGGACTCCAAGTATGACACTCTTATTGATGTTATATAAGGCACTACACTAGTATTTTTTTCTCTCTCCTTTTATTTATATACATTTACAAAAAAAATCAGCAAAAACATAGGGTTTTGATCATTTACCTTTGTAAATGCAATTTCTTGCATAGTTCATCATTTCGTCCTTTCCCTTCTTGTTGTGCAACAAATTCCATGTTTGACGTGACAAATATGAAAATGAAATGAATTAAAATAAGAAATGAAATTGCATTCAAGCTATATACTTACCAAACACCATATAGAGGGCATGACATGAACCCATTTTTAGTCTTTGAAGGACAAACATCAAATTCATCTCCACTCATTTCTTTATAAATCCATGACATGGATGAAATGAGTTTGTTGATGCTTATCTAGAGTTTAGTTTACTATTTGGCATGATGTTCAAAATTATGGTTGCATTAATTCAATTTATATATGTAGATGTATATGAGATTATAGGAATTGAAGAGAAAATTGAATATGCATAACCAAGGAATATTAAAGTGACTTTTTGCTATAGTTAAAAAGCACAAAAATAAGTATTGAATGAATGTGATAGGATGCAAATGCAATGGAAATCTAAGGAAATAGGAAATCCAACAAGAACAACATATGTGCTTTTATGCTTGACTCCTAAATCATATATTTTATGATGCACTTATATTCCTTTATTTTTGAAGAATGCTTTCAAGATCATTTCCGACATGGTCATATGCTTAAACCTACCTTTAATATTGTCAAATTTTGTTTAAAGCAAATCATAACAATACTAAATAAGTTTTCAAATAGAGTAATCGGTAGGCTCTCTTCTAGAGAACCTATTGCATAGAGATTAAGTATTTTTTATGTAAATAAGAATATAAAATTAATTAACTTACTAAAAAGGGATCATAGAAGTTTCAAAAATAATTTAAAACTAAATATCATTATAATAATGATAACACAAATAATTAATATAAGCAATAAATAATGATTTATTTGGATGTATACTATCCATACATAATAACGGAAAATCACTAAAAGAGAATCTATGAATTTCATTAATTAAAACATTTTATCAAAGAAAAATTTACATAGCTTCTATGGAAAATTATACGCCAAAATTGATGAGACGAAACCATGCAAAACCAAACCATATTACCTCTAACCATAAAATGGTCTATCAAGGGCACCCATTTTGTTCCACCTTGTAATATAGAGTAGAAAGCTTAACAAGCTCTTTATCTACTTATGCACAGGTAAAACACATTAGGTAAACCACCCATCACTAGGTAATTAAATATTAGAATAATCTCATATGATAGAGAACTTAGGCCCGAGTACAAAGCCTAAACTTCATAGAAAATTGCCAATAAGATTTAGATTCTAACACTTTAGCTATATGCCATATATAGGTCTTTATATCACATCGAGGATTTACAAATTAACGTTGGGATTTATATGTCATAGAAGGATTTACAAAGCAACTTGAAAACCAATGGTACTAGGCCAGGTAAATTCATTTCCTCCTCCCATTTGAAGCCCTTGCGATAGTTAATTGATTTGATCTAATATTTGGAAAAGGCATGCTTCTTATTGGCATTAGAGGGAGGTCTATGAGTGGTGGCTAGGTTTTTTGCATCTCATTGATCAACGGTGAATTCTAGTGATTGAGAGAAGAAATTTGTTTCTATTGAAGGAATGACAACTCAAGCCACGATATCATATAGTGCCATGTTGAAATATGGATTTGTTCTTTCAGTTGTCCAAGAAGCTTTGGCCCTCAATGTTACTTTGAAAGAGGATTCCTTCAGCTATGAATTTTTCTTTACAGATAAAGGTTTGGTTTGCAGGTTTAATGGGTTTTGGCTGCAATTGACCGATCTCCACAAGTGTATTTCTAATATGTGGAAGCCACTCTTGACTGATGATCTAAATATTTACCCTTTGGCTCGGGGTTTTTATATTGTGGTTTTTTATAATATTGAGGATAAGTGGAATATTTGTGAATATGGGCCCTAGTTTTGGGCCAGTGCTAGCCTTCTATGCAACCATGATCTCCCACCCTTGATCTAGTTATGGCGTCAATCTCTATAGTTCCTTTTGGAGTAAGGCTCCTGAACCTTCCCCTACATATTTGGAACCTCCCAACATTATCTTCTATTGGTAAATGCATTAAAGAAGTTTTATTATCGCAACCTAGAATCTGAGATTTTTTATAAAACCACTTATGATCGTATATGTGTTGAGATAGACTTCAAAAAGGGTTTTCCTGTTGAGATTAAACTGACAACTCCAGAATATGTGTGGGTACAGAAGCTTTAGTATGAAAATGTTTCATTTTGATGTTAAGCTTATTATGAAATAGGGCATGTAATAAAAAATTGCCCAAAGCAGTGCAAAATAACGAAGACCAGAAAAATAACCGGAGGCCCAAATGGTGGGAAGGAGCTTAGATTGAAAATTATATGGCATACAAAAAAGAAGATATAGGGTAAGAAAGAAGCATAGGAAAAACTGGAAGAAGTTATAGTCAAAGAATATTCATCGAAGGAAACAAAAAATAGTCAAGAAGAAGTGTATGAGGACCCTCCATATTCAACAACAATTGGGGCACAACATACCCCAGTGAAAGTTGGATCCCCCTCTAAATCCCCAAGGAAAAAAGATGGAAAAGAAACTTCCTAGGATGATCATGTAGATAAGGAAGAACTTGAAGACAATAATGCCCACTCATCGAAGGGTAATCTATTGGATATAACGGAAAATGTAGGTTGGATTCAAGTGGGGAAGAAGGGTGTAAACACCCTAAATTAACCAATTTCCCTTGTAGAGTTAGAGAAATGGGATATAAAAAAAATTGTTTTTGTTTGTTTGTTGAGTTTCCTCCAATTAAACTTAAACAGAATCTTGTATGGTTCTCCATTCATAGTTTCATAGTTACAAATCTATCTATGTCTATATATTTTATTTATAACTACTAATAAGGAACTCTTTCCATTGTCAGCACTCCACGTGTGTGTGTGTCATGGGGGCTTCACTCAATGAACCTCTGACATATCACGTGCATTCGTGGCATACTAAACAATACCCTTAACTTGACTACATAATGGAAAATACCCCTAAAAACCACATTATTTAACCACTTACAAATATGAACCCAATACACCTTTCCAACTTAAAAAATCCCTACTTTCACTAGATATTGTAGATCTCCCTCTAGATTTAGATCTCCCACTCGAGGACTTATTTTTATTTCTGTTCTGGGACTGTCCTCGTACAGACAAGGCATCTCCATTTTTTCCCTCCATATTTTTTGTCTCATCTACTCTGACAACAAGGTTGAGACTATTTCATCAAAATTGAAGGTAGTTGTATTGCTACCTATTGCAAAAACCAGACTATCCCACGAATCTGGTAGAGAAGACAACAAACTGATGCACTTATCTTCATATGAAATTTTAATATCAACAGATAACAACTGACTTACTATAGTATGAAGGTGTTCATATGCTTTGTCACCGACTCTGCATCTTCATCCTCAGGTTATACAACTTTTTTCGTAGGAATAGTTTGTTCACTAGAGACTTAGATTGGTACAAAGTCCCTAACTTGTCCCACAAAACCTTCAACGTCGCTTCCCCCAATACATTCAACAATACTGAATATGAGATATAAAACTGTATTGTGTTATTTTCTTTCTCATCTAACTTCGTCCAATATTCATCTAATATTATCGTTGGTTTAGTACTCGAATATACCGTGATCCACTAATCTTTATCCACCAGCAAATCCTCCATCTTGAGTTTCCACAACTCAAAAATCTGACCATTAAATTTATCGATCTCTATCTTTCCATTGCTCGCCATATTCTTTCACAACAAGAATCGATCCCGCAGACATCCCAACGAATAGGGTCTACCATAGGCCCAAGCAAAACCCCTCAACAAAGGCGTCTCCTTGAAGCTAAAACAACTCTGATATCAAATGTAGGTTTTAACCCTGTACAGAAACTACCTGTAAATGAATTCCTAAAAACAAAAAATATACAATGGCAAGAAGATAAAACGTAAAACATATATACATAAAGATTTTCCCTTGGATCCCAAAACCAGAACTACCAGGTTGATTTTTCATTATATTCCTTTCAATGTTACAATACATATATATACATGTTGAAACATCCATAAACCCCAATCCATTAACCCTGGATTAGAACATAATCGTAGTTCCCTTGACCAAATCTACAAGATACCATGGGTAGAAAACAATCATGCCCGAAACCATGCGCAAAACCCATGTGCAAAACCCATGTGCAAAACCATAGGTAGGTTTGCCCATCTACCTCGGTAGCGCGTGGGGCTAGTTGTCGAAAGAATATAACCCACACCCAATAGACACAACAAGACCTTACTGACTTTCCTTAGGTGCTACAGGACCTCTAGGAGTAACCTAACCCCTCCAGGTGTCCAACCCCTAAGGCAACTCACCTTTTCCCTGACCTAGAGCCCCATTCACTCCCTTGTCAATGCCTCCATGCGACTATGTGTTCCCAGTCACTTCCATAGGCTTGCATCAGTGCAACTATGGCCTTTTTGTGCCAATTTTGTGCCAACGATTATGAGAATTCAGGGTACTTTCCATGGTTGGGGCCAACACTCTACCCAGAAATCCATGAAACTTCTAGAAATCATAAAAGTCACGAAGACAATGATTGAAAATCAAAAAATAGAACCATGACTTGACCTAACTATCCCCAACCGAAACGAACATTTTGTCAAACACTTGGTAGATATGCAACCTACAGGCCATGAATGCAAGTCTGAACATAAAGGACTAAAAGTTATCTGAGTTTTAACCAAAAGGGTCTCTACCTTCTCATATTAGTTGTCATAAAATCAATTAGGTATTGCATTCATTATTTATTCAGTTACAAGTAAAAACATGAATAGAGCCATGACTGAGATCTGTCATAAAACCATGCTTATAACCAACATATAACCAGATAGATAATAATAAGAGAACAACCATTAAATCCACATAATAACTAGTACATTTCCTTACCAAAAGCAAGAGAAACTTAATTTTTATTAACCATAGGCAATTACCAACCAGGTTCGGGACTTCCATGTTTCACCTGAACATAGTTTGGTCGAACCAGATCTTGTTTTCATCCAATCATCCCAGTGCCATATTCCAAGCATAAATGCAGGATCTCATGGGATAAACCAATCCATAAACAACCAAGGAAATCCATAGGTTAAACCAACTCCACCCTCACCATACTGGGATCACACCTAAACCGGTGTTGATATCACAAAATCAAACCGAGCTTGGATACCTCAAAATTTCTTCACCATCCTTGAGGACTTTTCATGTCTCCACCCTCAGGCTTTATCGTGTATCCCTCCATTACCGGTTAAGGGATTCCTAGGCCTTTGCGAATTTTCCTGAGACCACTTCACCCCGGATTCCAAAACCATTCGGCAATCCGAAACTCAAACCGAGAACAATC
Source organism: Pinus taeda (assembly GCA_000404065.3). NCBI lineage: Eukaryota > Viridiplantae > Streptophyta > Pinopsida > Pinales > Pinaceae > Pinus > Pinus taeda. Next base: position 155,659 of record APFE031359490.1, on the reverse strand, counting down.
CCATCACACCATGCCTATTCGAAAATGACAAGGCTAGCCTAAAATACACTATCAAATCCCAACAAAATCCATGCCAATGACAATAAAAGAACCATATACCAACATGCACATACCATGCATGTCAAAACCAACTAGGAAATCACACATGCAAACTGTTACCTGCAAGTATTCCCGCTGAAGATGTTTGAACCTTACCTTCCTTTACTTTCCTTATCCTTCTTTGATTTTCCTTCCTTTTCTTGTCCTTCCTTTGCTTGCTTTCTTTCTTTCTCCTCTTGGTGTTTTTCTCTTCTCTGACACTAACTCTAAAACTGAATTGACAAAAGCTACCAACTAATGCTCCGAGGTTTTTTTATTGATGAAGCCTCTAGTTTCTTCAATTTCCCACTATTTTCCTTCATTTTCCTCCTCACATGCAACCTGTGACCTTTCACCTTCCTTTTCTCTTAATTTCCATTATTTACATAAATAATGTGCCAAAAATACCTTTTTTCCTTTCCAAAGCTTTATCCATTGCCCTTGCCAATTTCCCTTTAGCAATAAAACACAACAAGTGATGCCCACTAGGATATTTTGCCCAACATTTAGCTTGTAATAAGTGTCCCTTGTCCATGGTATTATTTTACCTTTATTAACTTTTATTACATGAACTTTTAACTTGAGGCTGTTACAACCTTGAGCCAGATTCTAGAGTTTGAGGGGTCTATCACTTAGGAATTTAAACATAGCCTCTAGTTGTTCCAGAAACTCAATATTCTACCATCTCCTCCCTTCAACTATGCTGCAAGCAACCAATGCACAGAGACACTTCAGTTCCACCTCGATTTAGGGACTTCATAACCAAAACTAAACCATTACACAATAGTGAGCCTTCAAAGTTCTTACAGGACTTTTCTAGGATTATTTCCTCTACCCCAATCCTCAGGAATTGTACAAATTATGGTGTATATTTTCAATTTTTCATGAAGCTTTATTCAAAATCACAAGACACAAACCTATTTTACTACTCTGTGAAATTCAATTCACAATTTGGAACATCAATAACAAACATGCAAAGAGAAATAACACAAATGCACACATTATTTTCCTAGAGGGAAGTAATATGCTAAAAACCCCTATGTTTTCTTGCATTAATTTGATGAATATAGATGTATTACAATTTCTTTGCTCAATTGAGCACAACCCGCAAGTGAATAGCCTATCTCTCTGCTCACTGAGAAGATGTGACCCAAACTTAGTCAATTTCTGCCTCTAATTGAGCCCCTACTTCCTTGCGCAATTCCTTGAGAAATTTGGCCCCTATTATTTAGTAAATTCCTCAAATTGATTGTGCAATTCCAAAGATTGATCATCTGGCTGCATGCAACACCTGTAGACCCAAGTCTATTCTACAACTAATGTTACAGTTCCTTGGAATCTCCACCACAGCTGGGGAACTCGAATTATCTGCATGCACTAGTTATTTTGGGTTGATTGATCAATTAACATGGTGATCACTGAGTTAGACTAAAGTCTCACTGGACAACTAACCTTTCACTAGTTCCTCCAACAGTTGGAACAAGTTTAACTTAGAACAACTTGAAATATTTGACCTTGATTACTACAAATTAGCAATCACGCATGCTTAACTAAACTCTAAATCCTCCAACTCAAATTTACTGAGTATATTAGGTGACACAAGCCATGTCACACAAGTTAACTGCATCCAAGTTATCTCCTGATGTGGAAATTCAAATTTTCTTAATTTAATCAAGGCAAAATCAAGTTGAGAATTTCTTGTTGCATTTTTAAACACTCCCTCTCAGCAAGAAAGGGATTATCAACCACCCCTATCCTACACCTATGGAACTCGAACTTCCCTCTTGATAAGGCCTTTGTTAAAATGTTAACATCTTGTTCCTCTGTCGGAATGTATTGTAGCAACATTATCCGCCTCTGCACAGTCCCGCAAATGGTGATATCCAATATTTATATGCTTGGATCGATCTTGAAATACAAGATTCTCAGATAGCTTGATGAAACTTTGATTATCACAATAGATCACAATTGGATCCATCATCTGACCAAACAATCCTACAAGTATCTTTCTCATCTAGATTGCCTCACATGTTGCTTGACTTGCAGTTATGTATTATGCTTCTTCCAAGTTGAATGCTGCAAATCTTTTCTTCCTATTTTACTGGGAAACCACTGTGGACTTGTTGACGGTGTTGGACTGGCCAACATTTAGGGGGTCTCCCCGGTATGAAGTACCAATTAGACCTCACATCATTAAGAGTAGGAGCCCCATCCGGAATATGACCTGGTTGTTGAAATAGTGGGATTTATTGTTATGCCTTGGCTGTGATAACACATAGACTGACATACTCATGACTTTGGCGAAACAAGTGTATATCTTTGTGAAGGGTCAAGTGCAATGCATGAAAGGTTCTAACACAATGAATGGAAAGTGAGTGAGCCCCTTAGAAGCCTATAATAGTACATAGCTTGAAAGAAACACACAAGCATAAAGGGCATCACAAGTTAGCCTACAAAATAATTCACAAGTTAACCATGATGGAAATATATAAAAACACACATTCAACAAGATTCATACTAATGCAAACGAAATAGTTCATAAGCGTTAGCGTAAATGAAATAACATATATTGCAAACATAACAATAATAGTCCTACTATATTCAAAACAAATGCATGAAAACATTTTGTCTTTGAGCTTTTATTAAACTGAAATTCGCAAGCATACATATACAATTAACGAACTACTAGTCCCAATAGTGGCACATGAAGGTCATCTCCTGCATTCACATGTGAAAGAAATTAAATGTAGAAATGACTAAGTATAGAGTCATGTGGGGAGAAATAATGTGGGAATAACTCATGCGGGAAGACAAGGTAATGTGGGAGGAGGCCAACTCACATACAAGTGAAATGAATAAGTATAAACATGTCAAAGATAGTCATTAAGGCATAAAGGTAAAGGAAATACCTTCTCGCAATCTGCATTGGAAAAAAGTTGGTTAAGTATAGAAAAGAGGTGCAATTTGTAAGTTTTGGAAATGTGGGTGCAAATTGTGGGATTGGGGATGACTTGAAGGAAAAGAGGGCCTGTAACCCCCATACACAAAAATGACTAAGTGTGATGGATTTTGTGGGTTATGAGTTATGTACGAAGGAAAATATAAAAATTGGTAGACAACCCGCAAATGTGAATTTGGCTAAGCATCACACAAGAAGAGAGTTAAGAATAATATGGAGTATGAGAAGATATGCACAAGTGATCAACAAGCATTTGATAAATAACACCTTTGGACATGGTTTAATTTTTCATCCTTTTGCATGGAAGTCTCACAATTAAAATGTATTTTTTTCTCCCTAAGGTACATATCATGTTCTCTGAGGCAAGAAAATAGGTCCATTTCACTCTCTTGGGCAAGAAAAGTCATCTCTAAGTAAAATCACCTAAAATTCCTTCTTCAAAGTGCATTTTCAAGCATTGTTTCACTATAAAAAGAAGGTTGACTTATCTTGAGGTAGATGTGGGGGTTAGTGGCAATATGGCACCTTTTATGAGAAAAGAAAAGGTCATGTCAAGTAAACAACACTTTTATGGACCATGCCTAATCCTACGAACAAGGAAAATATGCATCAAAAGGTTAAACCAAACAAGATCAAGCATAAATAAAGGAGTCATCCATCTTCAAGAGAGTCGTTGGGGGTCAAAAGGTTAACTCCAAGTGAAATTTGAGAAAAAAGGGGTAACTGTTGAACCTCTACTAGCCTCTAAATATTTTGTTTTCTGAAAGGCTGATTTGTATTATTTCAAAGATTTAGAGTACATTCATATTATCATGTTGTTGCTACTGGCCTTCCACATGGGAAACCAAACCAGTAGCACAACCATAGCTATTTTGATGGTAAAAAACTAGTATCGTCTTATCAAAACACAATTATTATATAAAATTGAGCTTAGTTCCCTAAAGTTTGATCTCTATCATATTGTTTGATAGCATAAAAGTGACTACGGGAAACATAACTAGTATTGGTATATTCAAATAGGAAATTGAACAAGTGAGTCATGTAAGGGCTAATTTGTAAAGGAATCCACTTGAATGGTTTCTAGAGGTTAAGATTCTATTTTAATTTCAGTAAACACAATATTAGCTTAATGTTTACCTAGGATGTTGAGCTTTTGGTCCAATATGTTGATTTTCCATTAGATTTCCACTGATTGGACCTACATCCTTTGTCGAGGTTCCCCTTTCTCCTTTAAGACACGCCCAAGGAAAATATTTATCTATCAGTCCACCACAAAAATATACTTGGTTTATCGGGTACAAGAGAAGCCTGTGTTTAGAATCCAGTGTCCCATTTATATCAGTAGCTCCACAGTTGACAAGTTTCAAAGCCTCAAACACACTTCCTCCTCTACCTCCTCTAATTCCAATTAGACAATTGGCAGGGAGTTAGTGAAGAATATTCTAGTTGCTTTCTCCACCACCATCTAGTAATGAGAGGGTGGGCCTTGTCCCATGTGACATTGATCGCATCTCGTGCCACCCCCATGGTTTGCATTTGTGCTACCTTGTCCATGCCTACCCCTTTCCATGCTACCAGACGAACGATGAACCCTACCAAATGAAGAGACATAAGGGCTAAAATTGTGTATCCACCCACCTACAAATAGCATTAAATGCCTTGGCTCGACCGTGTGTGCCTCTATATCAAAAGTTTTCTAGACTAGGGATAAGTTAAAGGAGGCCCAGTTTCCCCAAAACGCCTTCTTAATTCACGCACACGAAAGGGTTGAATTTCATTCAGAGAGACCTCCCCTTGATCTTTGAAGAGTACAACACTAGCTTGAGTGAAAAAACACCTAACAGAATGGTCTACCCAACCTATAATGGTGGACTCCAACTAGGTCACCACTCGACTACCACAAGGGCCACACGTAGAAATACTAGTAGCCCAACTTGAGGGTAACTAGAGCCACAAAGAAAATGGCTATGGCACTACAACACCTAGGTGCAACCATAGCACTACAACATTGAAACTTAAAAATCCAACTGAGAAAACCAAAAAACTTGACAATTTTACCATCACACAAAACTGTTGAGCTTGTTGGCTTTCCTTCCTACCATCAACTTTCACGAAATAAATCCCAAGTTAACCAAATGGTAGAAATACATCGAATATCCATACATATAACCATCTCCAACCATGTAACAAAATGATGGTTGAGGTGGTGGTGCCTAATCTTTGTAGTAGTCTCAACCCTTTCCATAATGGCAATATTATGCCAAAGTGTGACTACCTTAGTCACCACAAGGTTGAGCCATATGGCTCCCAGACCTTCAACATTGACACATGAGCCCTCATCTCTTGAAAAGCTCCAAAACCTACCACCAATTAAATTCTCCTTTACCATCCATTAGGCGAACTAATCATCTTTCATATTGATGGTCATGGGTAATAAATGTGTGTCAATCACCCAATGTGGGGGTTCCTAGCCTCTAAGTATTATTCCAAGTCAATCCAAGCTATTTTTTATGGGAACATTGGACTTCTGGAGCAAATGGGCATCCATGAAAACCAAGATGATGAGCCTCCTTATGTAGTCGTTAAACTCTTTTGGAAGGTTTTCAAACAATGTAAATATATTTTTATGTAATGACTTAGTCTCCAAGCCTTTTATGGATGACAAGTCAATATTTCTTGAAGTTTCTTTGCATTTTCTAAATAGAAAACGGGTGAGAGATGACAAGAGCCTCTTCTATAAATTCAAAGCTCACTCTCCTCCCAAATCATTGTGAATTATTGAGATCATTATGTCATAATGTAATATTTTCATGAAGCTTTGGTGTAAGCCTTGAAGTCTCTTTTTCTTGGATATTCTACATAATTCTGAAGACAACATTTGTGCTTATTCTAGACTACGACAAGGCTATCAAGGTTGATCCATTGAGGAGAAACTTTGTCACTTAGAGTGAGATGTCTAGGGCAGGTTCTCCCACTTCTCTCCTATTGGTGTGATTTAAGCATTAAATCTCCTTGTTGGGCTATACCCTAGAGGTTTCTCAACAAGGGTTTTGATTTTATTTCATTCCATAATTAATCTTATGGTTGAAGGCTTTTCTCTTAGAGTGTTATCTTCTAGTAAGATTTGTTTTAATTACTTATCTTGATTAGACAAGAAGGTAACTTAACTTCTAGGGTTCTAACTTCTTGCCCTAATCCACAAAACATTGAATAACCAACTTTGGATGGGCATTCATCTTGATCCCATCAAGCTCTAGTAGAGATAAAACATTAACCCTAAATCCAACAACCAACCATAATTTTCTACAATTTTAAATTTCTTGCCATTTTATTTTTATAACCAACTTTGGATGGGCATTCATCTTGATCCCATCAAGCCTTAGTAGAGATAAAGCATTAACCCTAAATCCAACAACCAACCATAATTTTCTACAATTTTAAAGTCCTAGCCATTTTATTTATTTATATTATTGCAAAATCCATAAAAATATAAAATTATGAAATACTAAAGCAAAATCTAAAAGATAAAATACCAATTTGTGTTAGAGACAAAAATTTTGGAAAAAATGTGTGGAGAAACTGTAAGTCCAAAGTTTTGAGTGAATACTTCATCCATCTTCAAAGACATAAGCTTGAAAATACATGATGAAAAAAGTGCAAATCAATTAATTTAAAGAGGATTAAAATTAACTAGAGAGTGAAAAAAAATTAAATTAATTAATTAAAAAAAATCTTAAATATTTATTCATAAATAATTTATAAATTTAAAGATTAAAGTTTTGATTTTTTTTAATCTTTTTATTCTTTGATAACGTTTGTTTAATAATTATGTGGGGATTATTTGGACACAAATATCTATTTAAACTTTATTTTTTAAATTTCCATGGAAAATTGTGTTTCAAATTTACATTTGATGCTTTATGTCCCTTCATCAAAAAGCCATCATATTTGAATGAAATTATTATTTTTTCATTAAACACAAATTTATGAAGATAGGTAAAGGATTCACCCAAAAAGTTGAGCATAATAATGATCATTAACACGATTTTCCAAAAATCTTCATCAACAACAAAGTATTAACTATAAAAATTGTCTATATTAAAAAAACAATTATTAACCATAAAAATATCTATATTAAAAACATATCCATGATATTAAAAAACTCAATTCATTATTAATTTTAAAAAATTACATATACAAATGAAACATATAAATTTATATTTTTTTTTTTTTTTTAAAATTAAATTTTATTTGCGCAATCTAATAATATAATTATATATAAAAAACAACTAAACACATAACATATTTAAAGATTGAAGTTTTGATTTTTTTTAATCTTTTTATTCTTTGATAACGTTTGTTTAATAAATTATGTGGGGATTATTTGGACACAAATATTTATTTAAACTTTATTTTTTAAATTTCCATGGAAAATTGTGTTTCAAATTTACATTTGATGCTTTATGTCTTCAGTTTCGAGCATAAAAGCCACTATATTTGAATGAAATTATTATTTTTCATTAAACACAAATTTATGAAGATAGGTAAATGATTCACCCAAAAAGTTAAGCATAATAATGATCATTAACAGGATTTTCCAAAAATCTTCATCAACAACAAAGTATTAACTATAAAAATGTCTATATTAAAAAAACAAATTATTAACCATAAAAATATCTATATTAAAAAAACATATCCATGATATTAAAAAACTCAATTCCATTATTAATTTTTAAAAAATACATATACAAATGAAACATATAATTTATATATTTTTTTTTATTTTTAAAATTAAATTTTATTTGCGCAATCTAATAATATAATTATATATAAAAAACAACTAAACACATAACATATTTAAAAATTGAAGTTTTGATTTTTTTTAATCTTTTTATTCTTTGATAACGTTTGTTTAATAATTATGTGGGGATTATTTGGACACAAATATCTATTTAAACTTTATTTTTTAAATTTCCATGGAAAATTGTGTTTCAAATTTACATTTGATGCTTTATGTCCTCAGTTTCGAGCATAAAAGCTATCATATTTGAATGAAATTATTATTTTTTCATTAAACACAAATTTATGAAGATAGGTAAAGGATTCACCCAAAAAGTTGAGCATAATAATGATCATTAACACGATTTTCCAAAAATCTTCATCAACAACAAAATATTAACTATAAAAATGTCTATATTAAAAAAACAAATTATTAACCATAAAAAATATCTATATTAAAAAAACATATCCATGATATTAAAAAACTCAATTCATTATTAATTTTAAAAAAAATGCATATACAAAATGAAACATATAATTTATATTTTTTATTTTTTAAAATTAAATTTTATTTGCGGATCTAATAATATAATTATATATAAAAAACAACAAACCACATAACATATTTTTTTTTTATTTATCTTTAATAAAATATTAAAATTACATATTCAAAATATCATTTTTAATAATACTTTGAATACCATTTTTAATAATAAATGTATTTATTTTAAGGCCTCTTTCATTTGTGAATGAATTAAATACTATTAATTTCCTCAATATATTAAAGAGGAGGTGAAACCCAAATTCAAAACTATCAAGTGCACATGTTCCTCAATGAACACTTACGTGTATGTTATCAAGTTAGCTACTTTGGTCAACCATCATGTTATCTACTTGTGTAAGGACACAACACAAATTCTAGATATGCTCCTCAATTACTTTTTTACATTTAATGGAAATAAATATATTTTAATAATGGAATATTTTCACATCTATCAAGTTGAAGTACCTATGTTTTAACTATCAAGGTAAAATAATTTATATTTTTCCACTTCCATTTTATCTTTATCTCACTTGTACTAGTTAGTCAAATTTTGTTATTTAATTTTAAATTAATCATAAATAAATAAATAAATAAAATAATATTATTATTTATTATTTATAATTGTAAATAAATTCATCATTGTCATCAAATAAAATTAGATTTATTCATAAGAAGTGAATATGTATGAAATTTATTTTTAATATTATTTTTATTCTTCATCTCACTTTTACTAGTTAGTTATAATAAAATTAGATTATTCATAAGAAGTGAATATGTATATGAAATTTATTTTAATATTAATTTATATCTTATCTCACTTTTACTAGTTAGTTATACTATTCTTATGTAATTTAAAATTAATAACACACATAATAAAATAATATTATTGTAAATTCATCAATGTAATTAAAATAAAATTAGATTATTTATAATAAGGGAATATGTATGAAAACATGATACCATGATTTAAATTTTTTTTAATCAATTTGGAATTAAGAATTACAAAATTATAAAATGATAGGAAAATATGATATTTTTAAATTATTGTAAAATAAAATTGTTTAATAATATTTTCTTAATCAATAATTACAAAATTATTGTTTAATTATCTGTTATTTTTTTGAAAACAAAATATTTGTTTAAAATAAAATTTTAAAATTATTATTTTTGTTATATAAAAAATTAATATTTCAACATTAATATTTTTATTATATTTAAATTTTATAACTTTAAAAAAGTGATAAGGATGATTATTAACATTTACTATTGAGACTTATAAGGTTTACCCGATATGTAACAAGATTCTTAGTTATGGAGATTTATTAGCATTTATTTTTTTAGGGAGAAAAGAAATCAACCTCTAGTCTTAGGGCTAGAGCGAGGTCATTGGTACCAAGCCTACTTTACTTTTTCCCAAAGAATGAAGTTGTTGGTACTAGGCCAACAAGTATACTCACAAAAGAGTTCAACAATGTTCGAAGCCAATAAAAAAATATTTATAAGCACAAAACAACTACAATAATGTTTATCAAAGCATTGTAGCTCATCATGCCACTAGCAAAGATTTGAATATGGAGAAGATAACAACCATTCTTCTGAACCACCCGAGATAACCCCAATTTACACTATCACTTTATTATGGATATTTTTAATAGGATTTGTTAAGATACTATGGGCCAATACCCAATTTACACTATTATGGATATTTTTAATAGGATTTGTTACAATACTATGGGCCAATACGGCCAATATGATGATTGTGCCAAAAGGCGCTCTCCAACTTAGTATGGAAGAGATGTAATGTCATGTTATGTAAACATTTTGAGTTAGTTAAATTACATAAAAACAAAAATAAAAGTAAAAATTATAGTTATAATTAATAATTAAACGAGTCTAGATCCACCTTAATTCTGGATCTACCAAGAGCTGAGAGTGATCAAATCTCTTGAGGTGCAAACCTATTTTAGAGTGAAGATAGATTTGATCCCTCTTAATCTTTGGTAGATCCCAATTAAAAATAGATCTAGGTTGGTTTTAACAAAGTGAGATGTGTCATGAAGTAAATGTTTTTGGTGTTTATTATAGATTGATATCTATAAGCATTTCATCCATTTAATATGTATAACTCCCCTAATTATTAGCAATTAAATTAAAATTCTCAAAACTCTATTCTAAAAAACAAACATACTATCAATATAATAAAAAATATCATAAAATTAAATAACTACATAGAAAATATTATAAAAATTAAAATAACTACATAATAAATATATATATATTTTTTTTCCAATTAACAATTAAATTATTTATTATGGATATGAAAATTAAATAAGGAAATTGTATGAATTAAATGTAATTAATAATACAATTAAAAAAGTAATATATATATATATATATATATATATATATATATATATATTATTAATTAATTTATTTGTAATGTGTGTGATTTTTTTTTCTAAAATGATTTAGAATTATCAGGCCCTTAACACTAATTTTTAATATAATAAAATATTTTAAATTATAAAATTTTAAACCAATAATTTTTACACATATAATATTTTATTAAAATTCTATTTTATATTTTAAGTTTTATATTTTATTATATATAATTCATATATATATTTTATATATTAAGTTGTGGTATTTGGAATCTATTCACAAAAAAACCCGGCTGAGAAATTAAATGCAGAGGTAACTTCTCTTCACAAAGAAACGAAGAGGTAGAGGTTAATCTCTGGAAGAAGCGCCATCGAACTGACTATCAGCCGAACACCCTAGAAACTTGGAAGGGTTGATTTTACTGTTTATTGCAGGGTTGAACAGGGTCGCCGCATCCTCTGACTGTGCAAATATATACGCGCTCCCACGACACATTCCACACCTACACACGGATCCGTCACGATCTTGATCAATTTCTTCACACCTAAGAACGGTGCTCTTCGGCCTACAATCCGCACGAGCTTCAATTCCTCGATGCCCCTTTTTTCTTGACGGTGTTCTGAACAGAGTTTCAGTATAAAATTTGAAAGCAATGATATCGGACAATACGCTTTTTAGAAAAGAGAGAAAAAAAATTACAGAAGCCGTAGCTGCAAGATTGAATTGCCTTGATGATACCCATTGGTACGAAATCGTGGGAGCTTAAGCCAATCTGTTAGAAAGCTGGATTCTCTTCTGTCTGTTTGAGATTTGAATTTGCCAATGGATTCCCTTACCTATTTTTGCTCCTTGATGGGGATCATACTAGTCTTTTGGTACTTGGTCTCTCCCCTGCTGCTGGGTATGGTGAGGAGATGGCTGGAATCATGGCAGGAGAAATGGAAAGTTTACAAGTTTTTCAGGATTTCTCAGCACTATGACTATGATGGGGTCCAAGACAATGGATTATATAATAAGGTTAGTACCTATGTCAGTACCCTGGCAGGTGTTGTGGATACTCATTGTGCTAATTTGTATAGTGCTAACAATTCCAAAGATATGTTTGTTTCATTAGAGGCAGGTCAGAGTGTGGAGGACGTGTTTTTAGGTGCCAGGTTGTGGTGGATACATGAGGTGAAGAAGAAGGACGGTGAGGGTGATGCAACCAGGAGTTTTATTTTGAAAATCCACAAGAGGGACAAGGCTGCTGTCTTGAGACCTTATTTGGAGCATGTTCAGGCTGTTGCAGAGGAAGTTGATCACAGGAAGAGAGAGCTCAAGATCTATACAAACGGCCAGAAATTTGGGAGGCAGCAGTGGACTTCTCTGGCTTTCAAGCATCCTGATTGGACTTCTGTGCCTTTCAAGCATCCTGCAACTTTCGATACCATTGCAATGGAAGCAGATCTGAAGAATAAGATTAAGATGGATCTTGATGCTTTTGTTCGCGGTAAGAATTACTATCACAGGTTGGGCCGGGCTTGGAAGCGCGGTTATTTGCTCTATGGGCCTCCTGGTACAGGGAAATCCAGCATGATTGCAGCCATGGCTAATTACTTGCATTGCGATATCTATGACCTGGAATTGACGAAGGTGAATGATAATTGTGAGCTGAGGATGCTTTTGATGCAGACAAGCAATAAATCTATTATTGTGATTGAGGATATTGATTCTTCTCTGGATCTGCCAAGGCACAGCGGTGTGAACAATGAAGAACAGAGACATCAGGGCCATGGTGATAATGATGATGATGGACACGAGAGTGGCAGAGTTACAGTTTCTGGGATGCTGAATTTGATTGATGGGCTTTGGTCCAGCTGTGGTGAGGAGAAAATTATAGTGTTTACCACAAATAATAAAAATAGATTGGATCCCGCCCTTTTGAGACCTGGGAGAATGGATATGCATATTTACTTTCGTCACTGCACCTTTTCTGCTTTCAAAATCTTGGCAGACAATTATTTGGGTATGAAAGAACATAATCTCTTATGTGAGGTTGAAGAGGCTTTTCAGGCAGGGGGTTGTATGACACCAGCTGAGGTGGGAGAAATTCTGTTAGTAAATAAAAGTTCTCCAAGTCGTGCTTTGAAGGCTCTGATAAGCGCTCTGCAATCGAGTGGTAGGCGAAGAGGGAATGGGGATGTGGCCGAGAGGCCAACAGAAAATGGGACTCAACTATTCAAAATGAAGAATAGAAATAAACCTGTATTTCTGTTGAGTCCGGGAATTCCAGGAACTCCATTAAGCAGCGATTAATGAAATTGTATGAGCCTCCATTGCCAAGGCGTTTGAAGAAGTCTTCAAGGCAAAACTGCTTAGGTAGCCAGAAAATTTGAGTGTGAACACTTACGGTTTACTGACTCCACAATTTGATGATTGGCTTGTTGAAGAAAACAAGCTCACTAAGCTTCATTATTTACTTTGGACTTTGACATTTTGTGAATAAATTTTCTTATTCTATACCATTTGTCCTGGCATTGAATGCATGATTGTTTACTTTGGACTTTGACCTTTACTTTTATGAAAATCCAGTAAGCACTTCCATTTTGTCCACATATGGTAAGCAGTTCCATTTTGTCCACATATGGTACCTAAAGTAAGTAAGGTTTTTCAGGGTTGAAGGCCAATACAACTAAATAAAAAATATAATTTTATGAAATCTAAATTTCTTAAAAAATTTATAATTTTATAAAATCTAAATTTTTTAATTTTATAAAATTTAAATTTTTGAAAGACTTCCTATTTTTTAATTTAAATGTTATTCTTTTATTCATAACATTACATTCACAATACAATTACATGTTTATTTTGTTAATATCTATAATGATGCTATTATGCAAGTATGCTGATAGAAGCATCTGTTTGGATTTGACTAGTCATTTATCCATAACCCTCTAGGTTTATTGGATGACCATAGATGTAACCTTGTTCATTGATTCAATTATTAGGTAGTAATTGTGAATTTTTTTTGTGTTCTTAATTGCATTTATGTCATTTTTTATGTCAATTTTCACAACCAGCGATATATAAAATGTTTTTTTTCTAAAATCATATTTTTGTTATGCGTAGGTCAAATAAACAAACTAGATTGACTAGTAAGACTTTCAATCCTTAATGCCCTAAATTAAAGTATTTTCAGAAAAAAAAGAGTTTCGAGGATCAATTGATCCATGATGATGAGTTGGACTCAAACATTTTCATGAGGAGAGGGCTATTCCTAGTCTCGCCCATGACTTTTTGCGTTTCCTAATCATAAAGAAAAAAACAATCTCAAACACTTGTATAGATTTCCATTTGATACTCATTATGCTTATATTGATACATACAAGTTCTATGAGTAATCAGTTGGTTTGTATATAGTTTCATATATATCATCATTAACAAACATTACATTGTATGACAAATTACATTTGGCCAATTCATTGTATGGCAATGTGTGTTAAACTTAAATACATAATGTATAATAATTTTGGCAAATTATAAAAATAATTTTGGTGATAAGTATTCAATTAGAATGTTGGTGGATTAGCGACATTACCTCTCCTTAGGTTAGTATTTTGTCTGCCTACATGGAACAAAAAAAACCATTCGCAACTCAAGAGGTTAAGAAGAGAGTTACACTAAGTAAAAAATCACGAGGGAAGCATTAGTTATCACATCATACCATATCAAGGATTAGAAAGTGGTGTAAAGAGATGTCAAGGGTATGGAAGAGAAAGGTAGGATAAAGAGGGAGATAACTTCAAATGTTGAGGAAGATGTAGAAATTAGGAAATGTATTCCATACACTAGATTTTCCAAAAGCAAGGAATCAAAGTGCACCAAAATTGTAGTCTTGTACAAAAATATGGAGGTATCACTAAATTGTGTAATTAAGAGTGGAGGGCATTGGAAGAACTCTTTCCTTCAGTGATTGGACCAACTAGACTACAAGTATGATACTCTTATTGATGTTATCTAGGGCACTACACTAGCTTTTTTTTTTCTCTCTCCTTTTATTTATATACATTTACAAAAAAAATCAGCAAAAACACTAGGGGTTTGTTCATTTAGTTTTGTAAATCCAATTTCTTGCATAGTTCATCATTTCTTCCTTCCCCTTCTTGTTGTGCAACAAAGTCCATGTTTAATGTGACAACAATGAAAATGAAATGAAATAAAATAAGAGATGGAATTGCATTCAAGCTATCTACTTACCAACCACCATAGAGAGGACATGACATGAAACCAATTTTAGTCTTTGAAGGACAAACATCAAATCCATCTCCACTCATTTCTTTATAAATCCATGACATGGATTAAATGATTATGTTGATGGTTATCTAGAGTTTAGAGTTTAGTTTACTATTTGGCATGATGTTCAAAATTATGGCTACATTAATTCAATTTATATATGTATATGTATAGGAGATTATAAGAATTGAAGAGAAAATTGAATATGGATAACCAAGGAATATTAAAGTGGTTTTTTGCTATAATTAAAAAACAAAAAAATAAAATATTGAATGAATGTGATGAGATGCAAATGCAATGGAAATATAAGGAAATGTGCAATCAAACAAGAACAACAAATGTGATTTTATTATTGACTCCTAAATCATATCGTTTATGGTGCACTTATATTCCTTTATTTTGAAGAATGCTTTCAAGATCATTTCCCACATGGTCATATGTTTGAGGCTACATTTAATATTCTCAAATTTTGTTTAAAGCAAATCATAACAATATTAGATAAGTTTTCAAATAGAGCATAAGTAGGCTCTCTTCTAGAGAACCTATTGCATAGAGATTAAGTATTTTTTTTATGTAAATAGGAATATAAAATTAACCAATTTACTAAAATATTATCATAGAAGTTTCAAAAATATTTTAAAACTAAATACTCATTATAATAATATTAACACAAATAATTAATATAAGCAATAAATAATGATTTATTTGGATATATATTATCCATACATAACAAAAACTTGCCAATAAGATTTAGAGTCGAACACTTTAGCTATATGCCATATATAGGTCCTTATATCACATCGAGGCTTTACAAATAACCCTTGGGATTTATATGTCATAAATTTTTTTACAAAGCAACTTGAAAACCAATGGTACTAGGATAGGTAAATTCATTCCCTCCTCCTATTTGAAGCCCTTGTGATAGTTAATTGGTTTGATCCAATATTTCCAAAAGGCATGCTTCTTATTGGCATTAGAAGGAGGTCTAAGGAGTGGAGTTAGGTTTTTTGCATCTCATTAATCAATGGTGAATTCTAGTGATCCAGAGAAGAAATGTGTTTCTATTGAAGGAATGGAAACTCAAACTATGGTCTTGTATAGTGCGATGTTGAAATATGGATTCGTTCTTTTGGTTGTCCAAGAAGATTTGGCCCTCAATGTTATTTTGAAAGAGAATTCCTTCAACTATGGCTTTTTTTTTTTTTTTTTTTTTTTTTTTTTTTTTTTTTTTTTTTTTTTTTTTTTTTTTTATTTACAGATTAAGGTTTGGTTTGTAGATTTAATGGGTTTTGGCCGCAATTGAATGATCTCCACAAGTGGATTTATGATACATTGAAACCACTCTTGATTGATGATCTGAATATTTACCCTTTGGCTCGGGGTTTTTTTGTAAGACCCTCCTCCCACATCCACCCAAGTAATCATGCCAACTGGGGTAAACATGAGACGAGAGGCTACTATGATCAGATTTGGCCTCCTATATGACCTTAAGGAAGCATAATCGATGGAACATCACACATAGTCATCCAACACCAACAACAAAACCCTCAAGAGACAAGTCAATCACTTAGATAGCTTGTCCCTAGGTCCCACTATTGTTTTGGATCTCTTAGGCCATAGGTGCTCTCATGCTATGGGCAAAGGAGCGACCAACAACCTAAATTCACTTTCACAGGCTTGCATGCCAGTGACTAGAGACTAAAATTTCCAATTTTGTGCTAACGACCCTGAGATTTAAGCCACTTTTTTTGGCCTAGAGCCCAGGGCACTGCACAGAATGGAGTGACAGCATAGAATCAGTAAAAATATGGGGAAACAATGATGTGAAAGCAATAAAATAAACAAGAGCATAACCATACCCCTATTAGCCATTACAGTCATTTCATCAAACACATCATAAACATGTAACCTATGGGTGTAAACATCAGAATTAAGTGTAGGGATCTCATACTTATCTAAGAATCACTATGAACCATTGTTCCTTCATGTCAATTGTTGCACTATCATCTATTAGGTCATAGACAAATTATCTATCCATGTACAAGTAAAAACATGTTGAGAGCCATACATAGCTGTTGTCATGAAATATACATATAACCAACATAATAGGAACATAAATACCATAAACATATCAGCCATCAAAGTCCACATATACATCAATACATTTACACATGAAAATCAAGGGAATGAATTTATCTTTAATGAATGCAATGAACCAATGGGAGATGGGACTACCACATTCCACCCGACCATAGATTGGCTGAGCTAAGTCTCTCTTCAGCCAATCACCCCCATGTCATATTCCAAGCATGAATGTGGGACTCATAGAACACACCAAAACACCAATCAACATGGATGCCACTAGAGTTCTCCGCCTACACCGTGAGGAATTTGAGTGCCTCCTAGTCTCTTAGGCTTTACCGTGCATCCATAGTCTGATCCAGGGATCATTAGGCCCTACACTGAGACATACTCTCCAGGCTTTATTGTGCATCCTATCCCGGGACCACTAGGCCCAACAGAGAGAAAATCCACCTCTTGGCCTTATTGTATATCCCGTCATTCACCGGCAAGGATTCCTAGGCCCACCGAGGCATACAATCTGGCTTTATCACAACCCACAATCTAGTTCAGGGGTTACTAGGCTAGTGGCTTCGTGATCCTCAGTTAGGTTCAGGGACCACTAAGACCATGTGTTTGTCAATTTGTAGATCCACCCCACTCAGCTTCGAATCCAATCCAACCATCCCACATAAATCGAATGAGAGAACTGATCTCATCAAAGCTATCAGGAAATGGCAAGGCTAGGCTGAAAAATACTGTCACACCTGGAAAAATCCATGCCATGGTAGAAAAGCACCACATGAAATCCCATGCATGCTAAATCTAGCAAGGAAAATACACATGCAAGTTGATACCTGCAATGAAGCTTGTTGTAGTTACTTGATCATGTCTTTCCCTACTTGATCTTTTCTTTCTCTTACTTTATTTTCCTTTCTTGCTCCACTGCCAAAGTGCTCCAAGAAACTCTAAATGTCCAAGAGTGAGAGAGAGAGAGATCTAAAACTAAACTGAAAAAAGGTTAACAACTGATCCTCATAATCCTTTTTATGGATGAGGCCTCTATTTTCTTCATTTTCCATCACTTTCCTTCATTTTCCTCCTCACATGCAACCTGAGACCTTTCATCTCCCTTTTCTCCCAATTTCCATTATTTTCATAAATAATTGTGCCAAAAATTCTATTTTTCCTTTCTAAAGCCTTAGCCATTGCCTTTGCCAATTTTCTTAGCCATAAACAACCAAATGAACACCCCCTAGGATGTCTTGCCCAATATCCTACTTGGAATAAGTGTCCCATCAAACGTGGTTATTGTTTTTAACTTTTATTACATTGAATTTTCACCAGGGCCGTTACAAAACCCTCCTCCTTGGGGGACACTGTCCTTTGGTGTCCAATCACACATATACCTCATCAACTTGCTGAAATAAGACATACTTCTCATGGAGCTTTATAACACAATACGATGTAGTATTTACAATGAAATATCTGCTAAAAAAAATAAAATCATAACAACATGATAACATACCGAATAGTGGAGATTTATAACATAGCTCATTATGGTACTTACAATGATCATCCCGCTGAGTACCAACCCACATGGCATCATAACATCAGGATAACATAACCACATGATATCATAGTAACATGAAAACATAATTATAATGACATAACACCCATACCGCATAGTGGAGATTTATAACATAACTCATGGCGGTATTTACATCCATATACATATGTGCATATAACAACATTACCAAAAACATATACCAAATCATGTACCAAAGCATATACCAAAACATATACGAAACACCATATCTAAGCATATATCAAAATATCATATAGCATATACCAAACCATCATAAAGCATATATCAACCACCATAAAGCATACACCAAACCACGATAAAGCACATATCAAGCCACCATAAAGCATATACCAACCACCATAAAGCATATACTAAAACACCATATCGAAGTTGCTTTGCCTCAACCAGAAAAAAGGAAGTATACATAGCTCGCATCTGATCCGCCATCTACCATGCAACTTCATCGGGACCAAATTGTTACATTGCACTTTAACTTGCTCGATCGATTGGTTCCAGAGCATGAGCACCTTTCTCTGCAATATACACCAAGGCTCTGGCTGGAATTCTCCATTTGGTTCCACTTGCAATACAAACTAATCAATCACATGATCAACATCCTTAACATACTTCTTAAGCAAAGACACATGGAAAACAACATGGAATTTCACTGTCGGAGGCATTGCAAGTCAATAGGCTACTAGGCCAATCCTCTCAGTGATACTGAAGGGTCCACAAAACCGTGGTGCCATCTTGGCACATGATCCAATCTGCAAGGATCTCTTCTTCGGTTTGATGTGCAAGTACACCTATTCCCTAACCTGGAACTCCATGAACAACCTGTTCCTATCTGCATAACTCTTATGCCTATCCAGTGCTACCTTTATATTCTTCTTGATCACCTGCATCTCTTGTTCCATGTTTGCCAACATATCTGGTCCAATCAATACCCTACTAATTAGATCACTCAAACTGATGGGAGTGTTACAACTCTGCCCATACAATGCCTTAAAATGACTCATCCTCAATGACTCTTGATAACCATTGTTGTATGTGAACTTTACCATAGGGAGATACTCTTCCCACTTCCTCTGCTAATGCATCACATACATCCTCAACATGTCCTCCAATATCTTGTTGACCCTTTCTATATATCCATCTATCCGTTGATAATAATTTGTGTTGAAAGCCAACTTCGTGCCTAAACCTGCAAATAACTCCTTCCAAAACTTAGAAGTGAACTTCGCATCCCTGTGTGGCACAATATTCTTTGGAACACCATGCAATCAAACCACATCTCTGATGAATACCTGTGCCACATCACTAGTTGAGAACGTAGACTTCACCAGCATGAAGTGTGTAACCTTTGTTAATATATTCACAATCACCATAATGGAATCATGTTGTTTCACTGCCTCCAACAATCTATGATGAAATCCATGGAAATAACCTTCCATTTCAATTCTAGAATCGCGATCGGTTGTAGTAGTCCACCCGGATGTTTACACTCTGATTTCACTCACTGATAGTCAAAATACCTCGCCACAAAGTCTGTTACATCGCTCTTCAAGTTTTGTCAATAATAGAATATCTTCACCGTTGTCAGTGTCTTTTGATAACCTAGGTGACCTGAATAAGGCTTCACATGAAACTCCCTCAAGATCACCTTCTTGAGATCACTGCTATCCGGTACATATATCCTGTCTCAGAACCTGACCAATCCATCTGCTATAAGACAATAATCCATATCCTGTGCACTTGTTCTTGTACCTATACCTGTACCTTTGCCTATACCTATATTGCCACTTGTACCTATACCATTACATGGACTTGCACATATACCTACAACTGTACTTGTAAAATCACTTGTACTTGTAATATCACCTGTACATGTACCTGCACCCTACTACAATCTGTGCACAATATCCATATACTTGACATCCTGTTGACCTGCTTGCAAGATCCTATCTTGTAAGTCTGTCCCATAAGAGCTCATAGCTTCCAAGTGATGTACTTGTACCCGTCTATTGAGAGCATCTGCCACCCTGTTCTCTTTACCTTTGATGTACCTGATCTCAAAATCAAACTTGCTGATCATGGCCAACCATCTAGCCTACCTAACATTTAGATTCAGGCAGTTAGAAAAATACATCAACCCAATATGATCACTCATAAGTACAAACCTCCTGCCAAGAAGATAGTGTCTCCACATCTTTAATGCATGTATGATTGCTACTAATTCAAGATCATGTGTCGAGTAGTTCTACTCATGCTTGTTTAGTTTCCAAGACTCATAACATACCACCTGTCCATCCAGCATAAAGACTCCACCAATCCCTCTCTTGCAAGCATCTGTTCATACCACAAACTCTGTCTGGATCTGCAATCTGTAACATTGGTGCATGTGTCAATAACTGCTTATGTTTCTCAAAGCTAGCCTCACACTCCTTTGTCCATTTGAACTTCTTACCGTTCCTTTGCAATGATGTGATAGGATAAGCAATCTGCGAGAAGTCCTTGAATTGGATGGCTTATGCATTCATTAATAAGAGCTTCTTCTCCTTTGGTATTTCATGTATAAATGTACTTCATCATATGTGGTCTTATGGTTGTTATATCCTTGTTATTTCTGTTGGTTATACGTTGGTTATAAGTATGGTTTATGAAAACCTTTGGTTATGGCTCTCATAATGATTTGATTAGTACATGAGATGAGATGTGAATGAATATCTGACCTAATAGATGATAATGTAGCTATTGTGATAGGGCATCAATCCTTCTTTATGAATCTCAGATAACTATGAGGCCCCTATGCTCAGATCTATTGTTATGACCTATAGATTTCATATTTTTGATATGTTTGACAAAATTCCTATCATGGCTAGTAGGGGTCTAGTCAAGTCCTTGTACCAATATTTGTACTAGTAGCTTTAAATTCATGGTTATTTAACATTTATGTAATTTTCATGAAGTTCTAGGCAGTGGCCTAAGTCTTGGCCCTAAAAAAGTGGCACACAATTTGGGGTTGTTGGCACAAAACTGCCTGCAAAAGGTCACATTCGTTGGCATGCCTTGTTGTGGGAGTGACTGGAGGGCCTTAGTCACATGCATGGTGTGTCATGGGAGTGGCCAGAAATCTAGCTCAGCAAAAAGACAAGTTGTCTCAGGGGTTATGCACCTAGAAGGGTTGGTTGTCTCCTGAAGGGTCTGTAGTTCCTGAGTGAGATCAGACTGGGTTTGTTTTGTCGGTTCCACTTCTCTAACTATACATGGGGAGTTGAATCGAATCATGGTAGCCTCTCGTCACATTTTTACCTAAGTGGAATAGTTAGCTTGGGTAAATGAGGGAGGAGGGTGTTACAATGCCTAAGCCTACAAACAAGACTAAGCATCAAAAGGTTAAACCAAACAAGATCAAGCATAAATAAAGGAATCATCCATATTCAAGAGAGTCATTGGGGGTCAAAAGGTTAACTCCAAGTTAACTTTGAGAAAAAGGGAGAAAATGTTGAGCCTCTACTAGCATCTAAATATTTTATTTTTTTGTAATGATAATTTGTATTATTTTAAATATTTAGAGTACATCCATATTATCATGTTGTTGCTATTGGCCTGCCACTTGGGAAACCAGACTAGTAGCACAACCATAGCTATTTTGATGGTCAATAGCTAGTATTGTCTGACCAAAACATATTTATCATACAAAATTGAGCTTAGTTCTTGAAGTTTTATCTCTAGCATATCGTTTGATAACATAAAAGAGACTGCAGGAAACATAACTAGTATTCGTATAATCAAACAGGAAATTAAACAAGTGAGTCATGTAAGGGCTAATTTGTAAAGTAATCCACTTGATTAGTTTCCAAAGGTTAAGATTCTACTTTAATTTCAGTGAACACTATATTAGCTTAATGCTTACATACGATGTCGAGTTTTCGATCCACTATGTTAATTTGACATTAGATTTCCACCCATTGGACCTGCATCCTTTGTTAAGGTTCCCCTCTCTACTTCAAGACGTACCCATTGCCAATATTTATCTATCAGTAAACATCCACCACACAAAGATACTGGTTTATCGGGTACAAGAGAAGCCAATGTTTGGAATCCGGTCTCCCATTTCTGTCAGCAACTCCACATTTGATAAGCTTCAGTGCCTCAAACACACTTCCTCCTCTGTCTCCTCTAATTCTGCTTGGACAACTAGCAGGGTGTTAGTGAAAAATCTTTTAGTTTCTTTCTGTGTCACCATCTAGTAATGAGAGGGTGGGCCTTGCCCCATGTAACATTGATCATGTCCCTTGCCACCCCCATGGTTTGCATCTATGTTACCTTGTCCATGCCTAGCCCTTTCCATGCTATCAGACGAACTATGAACCCTACCAAATGAAGAGACATAAGGGCTAAAATTGTGTATCCACCCACCTACAAATATCATTAGATGCCTTGGCCCGAGCTTGTGTGCCTCTATATCAGGAGTTTTCTAGACTATGGAGAAGTTAAAGGAGGCCCAATTTCCACAGAATGCCTTCTTAATTCATGCACACGACAGGGTTGAATTTCATTCAGAGATACCTCCCCTTGATCTTTGAAAAGTACAATACCAACGTGAGTGAAAAAACACCTAACAAGATGGTCTACCCAAATTGCAATGGTGGATTCTAATTAGGTCACCACTTGACTATCCCAAGGGCCACACATAGAAAGACCAGTAGCCCAACTTGATGGTAACTAGAGCCACAAAGAAAATGACTATGATACTACAACATCTAGGTGAAACCATATCATTATAAAATTGAAACTTAAAAATCCAACTAATAAAACCAAAAAACTTGACAATTTTACCATCACACAAAACTGCTTAGCTTGTTGGTTTTCCTTCCTATGATCAACTTTCACAAAATAAAGCCCAAGTTAACAAGATGGTAGAAACACACCAGATATCCATACATATAATCATCTCCAACCATGTAAGAAAATGATGGTTGAGGTGGTGGTGCCTAACCTTCGTAGTAGCCTCAACCCTTTCCATAATGGAAATATTATGCCAGAGTGTGACCACCTTAGTCACCACAAGGTTGAGCCATATGGCTCCTAGACCTTCAACATTGCCACATGAGCCCTCATCTCTTGAAAAGCTCCAAAACCTTCCACCAATTAACTTCTCCTTTACCATCCATCAGGTGAACCAACCATCTTTCATATTGATGGTCATGGGTGATATATGTGTGTTGATCACCCAATGTGGGGATTCCTAGCCTCTAAGTATTATTCCAAGTCAATCCAAGCTATTTTTTAAGGGAACATTGGACTTCTATAGCAAATCGTCAGCCATGAAAGCTAAGTTGAGCCTCCTTATGTAGTCGTTAACCTCTTTTGGAAGGTTTTCAAACGATGTAAAGATATTTTTATATAATGACTTAGTCCCCAAGCCTTTTATGGATGACAAGTCAATATTTCTTGAAGTTTCTTTACATTTTCTAAATAGAAAAAGGGGGGGGCGGGGGTGATATCAAGAGACTCTTCTATAAATTCAAAGCTCACTCTTCTCCCAAATCATTGTATATTACTGAGATCATTATGCCATAATGTAACATTTCATGAAGCCTTGGTGTAAGCCTTGAAATCTCCTTTTCTTGGCTATTCTACATAATTCTCAAGACAACATTTGTGCTTATTCTAGACTACGACAAGGCTATCAAGGTCGATCCATTAAAGAGAAACTTTGTCACATAGAGTGAGATGTCTAGAGTAGGTTCTCCCACTTCTCTCCTATTGGTGTAATGTAAGCATTAAATCTCCTTATTGAACTACACCCTAAGGGTTTTTCAACAAAGGTTTTTATTTTATTTCATTAAATAATTAATCTTATGTTTAAAAGCTTTTCCCTTGGAGTGATACCTTCTAGTAAAATTTGTTTTACTAAATTATCTTGATCCGACAAGAAGGTACCTTAAAATTTAAAATATAAAATATAAAAAATATAGTGGATAATATATATTTTTATTTAAATTTTGATTTTAGAATGTTTTTTCTTAATTATAATTTTTGTTGTTATTTTAAATAGGTTGTTTAAAATATAATTAGCATTACTTTTTTATTTGTGTAGCTTTATTTTAATCTCGATTACTTATTATAGCAATATTATTATTAAGTAGTAGTATTATTATTTTATATGGATTGGTTTTATTTTATGGCTGAAAAAGGGAAGGGAAGAAGATGATTTTGGTCAGATTTATTTTAATTTGACGTTGGACTTTAAAGCATTAATGGTGAGGAAATAATTTTAAATAAATTGTAATTTCAATTTGAAATTTTTTTAATATGTATTTTTGTATTTTATAATAAAAAAGATGTACATAAAAAATATAGGTCGAAGAATGGTTAATCTAAAATATTTATAGTATCAGAGAAAGGGCATAATCAATATTTAAAAGTTGTAACTAATATTAAAGGTTGCTTTAGGAGATGTAAGAAATATACAACATAAGTCTCTTTATTTCCATAAAAATACCAAACTGCCATTTTCCATCGTAATCAAGCTTACAATTTTGCTCAGACAAAAAAATCCATTATTTTGCAACGTCTTGCAAGCTTTGCAACAAAAGGATAGAGGTAGCAACAACTTTCTCATAATACCACCAAAGCTATAATTAAAGAAAGAAGGCTTGCAAAGAGATTGTAGACTTGATTTCAACCCTCCACCATACAAAAACCATAATACCAAGTTTGGAAAAGACGTAAAATAAATTGATAACCTCCATAAACATCACTAGAACTAGAGCCAAAGAAAAAAATAACCAAAGACTAGGCCAACAATAAAAACATAGAGATATATGACCTCACTTACCATTTCCGTAAGATTCCGAATCAGATGAGAACAAGGCCAGAGTGTGCCCATTGTTAGTAGGAGGATCAGAGAGGTCACCTCAGCTTGAATTAGAAACCAAGATGGATTGTACTCACGCCAGACGTGAATCCACATTGCTCAAACAAAATCGAATATTGTGAACCATTCTCTTTGTCTTCTAGAGATGATAAGACAATATAATTCTCAACTTGTTTGTCATTGAACAAAATACAAAGGAATGTGGTTGTTTGCTCATTTAATGAAAAGGAGCTTAAGAAATGCAACCTTCTCTTACAAAAATGACCAAGATTTGGAGGCCACTTCGCCTTTGAACCAACCAACTCAGAGTCCAAACCATAAAGACAATCCCCAACCTCCATACTTTCTAGGTCAAAAATTTCTTTACGAACTTATAATGATACAAAATCAAAGGCAAAGGCAACATAGTCATAAGAAAAGGGATGTAACCTTTTCTTCCCCACATTGCCTCCACCTCCTCGTTGACTGGGCATCCACTGTCGAGGGGCCATAAACAGAGTTACTGAAAGAAAATGAGGACAACCAGAGGAGATACCATGACCTAAGGACACCGAAATATGGAAAGGAATACCATGAAGTCTTGACCTATAGACAATAATGTCATCCACAAGACCCAGACCCAACATACTATGAAATTCACTGCACATCCAACAAAGTTACCAACTTAATGAGAACTATGATCTCAAAATGAGAACTCTAGCCAAAAACATGAAAAAATAGCCTGATAATGAAAAATGTTGATGTTGGAACAATGTTTTTTTTGTAGTTTTTTTGGGGTAAATTTTCAACGTTTTTTAAAAATGGCAGTAAAAACCATTTTTGTTTTGCTCAAAAAACTTGAAAAACACCCTAAAACAAAAAGTGTTGATGCAACTTAATGCTACATCAAAACTTTTTTTGGGGGGTTAAAATTTCATTTTTTTAACAATGGCATTAAAAACTAAAATCATTGCGCAATAAACATGAAACAACATCTCGAAATCAAAAAGTGTTGATGTTGCATCAATATTTTTTGTTGTTGTTAAAATTCCAACATTTTTGAGCAATGACATTAAAAATAAAATATCATGACTCTACAAATCATTAAAATTCTAATAGTTTTCAACAATATGTTAAAGATAAAATATCATGACTCCAAAAAACCAAAAAAATCAACAATTTTCAATCATGACGTTAAAGATTAAATATCACGACTTTGAAAAACCGTAAAATTTCAACATTTTTTAGCCATGGAATTTAAAAACAAATATCAATACTATAACAAACTTAGATTTTCAACATATTTCGGTATCAAATATCATGACTAAAAGAACTTTAAAAATAAATACCTAAACCAAACAACCATTATACCAAATTCTAAAAATATAGTTGTTTTAAAATCTTAACCTAAGATGACTTGACACATTGCAATGAAAACTTAAAAATCAACTATCAAATTGACACATAGTGAGGGTATGCTTGACTGGTTGTAATGAAAACTTAAAAATCAATCAAATTAACACATAGTGGGGGTAAACTTGATTCATTGTAACAAAAAAAATCAAAAATCAAAATGACACGTATTGGGGCCAAGTTTCTATTTGTACATTGACGCAACCCTTACAAAAAAAATCAATAAATTAATGAATAAAATAAAAAAAAAAAAATTAAAAATTAAATTAAAAAATTAAAAAATTGAAAAAAGATAAATTAAAATTACAAAAATAAACACACACACACACACAAACAAAAAAAACCATAATTTAAGAAAAATAAAAATAAAAACCAAAATTAACGGAAATAATCCATTAAACAATGAGAATTCAAACATTCATATATATATTATATATATATATAATAAAATGAAATAAAATTAAAACATGGTTTTTGTTGGGGAGTTGCCTTTAGTGCAACTTTTTGGAAGCTTTTACAGTGGGTTTTTCGGTCAAATTTCTCTAAAATCCGGCAGGAATTTAATGAAATCACAAGCTTGATGGATAATCTTGTGCAATCGAAGCGGCATCATGTATGTAATCTGGCCATATTCGTTAATTGAAATGTTGTCTGTGTGTTTACATGGAAGGGGAATGAGAGGTCCGAATAGAGAGGAGAGAATGCAGGGAGGGAAGGGGAGTGAGGTCAAACCTGTAAATGGTATCGTGAGGGACCACCAAAGACCGTAATATGAGGGAGGCCAGGTTAATAACTTAGCCAACCAAACCTATAAGGTGGAAGGAGAGAAGGGAGATAAGCAAGTGAGAGATGGGGCAGTTGCGAGGGACAGAGGCAAGCGAAAGGCACTCAAGCCACAGGGGAGGGAGAAGGGAAAGGAATTGAGGGTAGTAATAGTAATTGTATGGTTTCAGGGATGGGAGGGTAAGGCTGTAAGCATCATGCGAATTGAGCACCAGGACTCTATCCCTGGGAACATAGCAGAGAGAGGCAATTTCCAAAAAGGTAGAGGGTATAATGCATGGCAGGGGAGGGGTGCTGCTAGCTCTGGCACAGAGGCTATTACATGGTAGAGGAGTGGCACTGTTAGCTCCAGAAGAGAGGCTAGTGCATGGAAAAGGAGTGGCATTGTTAGCTTTGGCAGAGAGGCTGTTGCATGGTAGGGGAAAGGTGCTGTTACTTCAGACATAAATGAGACAGCAAAGCAGTGGGCAGAGGGGCACTGGGGCAGAGACGGGGATGGTAGGAGATGCAAGAATAGGGGCAGCGATAGAATGGTGGAAAGGTTGGCAAATGTAATTCGTAAGCTAACTAGAATGTTTTGTGAATAGGTGAGCACAATAGGTGACATGGCTAGACCATCTAGTGGCAAAGGACGTGGCAGAAGGGGAAGGGAGGAGCCCCGGGGTGCTAACCCAGGTACCTCAGAATCCAGACAGGGAAGAAAGCCAATAGAAAGACTAATCCATGAAGCATCGACAATGTATAGAGTAGGGACAACTATAGGCATCAATAAGATCTTAGAAGATTGGGAGGAACAAATAAAAGAGGAGGTAGACTCAGAAGAGGAGATGGAGGCCTCGTGAGAGGTAATCCCGGACCCAGGAAGTATGAGGGGAAGACTAACTCAATTTAAGTAGACTCTATACATATACTGGCTCATGAAGAGCCCGATGGGGAAGGCCATGGGACAACTATCAATGGGGATGGCAATGACACTCTAGGACATGCCAAACTACAAGGACCTACAGACGATACAATTTCAGTTGTGCAAAAAGGACATCCGCCTAGACCGAATCCAAAGGAATATCCCTTGTACCATTGAGTTGGCAGATGCACCAGGAGACTCCGCTGGCGACCCAACCCGGTTGACTCAACCTTAGAGGATCAAAAGGAATAGTCAGGTTCCTGACTATTTTTAAGTTTTTTAGTGGATATCATTTACTTTTATAATGTATGCTTATGATAGACAAAAACTCAGACTCGTATTATGATATAGATGGGTATATAGCTTGGGTAGATCGCCTTAAACTATATAATTTTTGGATGGCATATAAAACAGATAGGTGGCCAACAGAGTTGGTTTCCCACTGGGAAAGTTGAGGCCACCTATCTCATCTATGTGGTGTAAACTTGTTTCTCATAAATAAAAAATAGAAGGTCCTACCAAGCATTACAAAAAAAAAAATTTCACCTCAAATTTTTCCACCGGATGCCGACACTGGAATGTCCAAAAAGTCGCACTAAAGACAACTCCCTTTGTCGGCTTGCGGTTCTTTAGTAGTGGCCCAAGGTGGTGGGTCAATTTTGGGAAATGGCAACCTGCCAACATGTCCCCACGTTGGTGGGTAGTCAATTCCCAGAACCGACGGGTGACCTCAGGTTGCCGCCAAAGGGCCGCGGGTTGCGGGTGGTAAGAGCACCCCCTATTGGCGGGTCATCGATTTCCAGAATTGACCTGCCACATTGAGTCGCTGCCAAAGCATTGTGGGCAAAGGTGATAGGAGCGACGCTCACGACCCTTTGGTGACGACCCAGAGTGGCGTGTGATCCCCTAATTTTTTATTTTATTTTTTCAATAGGTTTCTAAATTTTGTATATATATTATATATATAATATATATATAATAATAATTATAATATTTATTTTTTTTTCAAATTTTTAACCATTTCTTTGTAATGTTTTCTTTTATTTAATTAATATATATATATATATATATATATTATATATATATTATATATAACCATTTGTTTGTTTATTTATTTGTTTTTTAATTTCCAATTCTAATATATTTTTAAATTATTTTGTTTTATTTTTTTTTAAATAATAATTGAATAATTTGTTACTTTGATTGTTTTAGTTGTTTTTAATATATATATATATATATATTATATATACACATATATATAAATTTCTACGTAAATTATAAATTAAAAAATACCAATGTTATGATTTCTAAACATAAAATTCATAAATTATTATTATTTCGATTCGTTTGGTGTAATTTTTTTTCCATAAGTTTTTTATTTGACATATTATTTTAGTAAAAATGTCTCAAAATGTATATTTTTTTAATTATATCTATATGTAAAATGTGTATTTTTTTGTCAAATAGTTAATTTTTTTTTTTAGTGACAAATATTTTATGTGTGTTAAAGTATTAATTAACGATACATAAATATTTCTGAATTCTGAATTCTGTGATCCATAATGAATTGAGAAAAGTCTTTCGATAAAATCACATATTAGAATTTTGGCCGACGCATTTTGAACCAACCAGTGTGGTTCATCATTAGGACCATATGAAGAGGTAGACCATGGCCAAGGCTTTATCGAAAGACTTTTCTCGATACATAAATATATAAAAAAATCGTAACTTCAAAATATTAATTTTATTATTTTTTTTTTTAACATTGCAAAAAATTAAAAATTTCATTACAAAAAAAAACTTGCAAGGAAAATTAAAAAACAAAACTTGAAAACCCTTAAAAAACAGTATCTTAGGAAGAAAGAGAAGAAGAAGAAAACTTTAAAAATGGTTAAATAACCAACATTAAAAAAATACATACTTGACATATAAGAGAATGTAAAGTGTCAAAAATAGGCCCCTCTAAAAAAAATTGATGTTGCATCAATGCTTTTCAAAATCAACATGAAAATCACCAACATTTTTTTTTTTTATCCATATTGAATACATAAGAAAGTTTAAAGTGTAAAAAATAAGCCCCCCAAAAAAGTGGGTTGATATTGTATCAACACTTTTCAAAATCAACATGAAAATCACTAACTTTTAAAAAAATTGTCCATACTTAATACATAAGAAAATTTAAAGTGTCAAAAATATGCTCTAAGAAAAAATGTGTATTTTGCATCAACACTTATCAAAATTGGATGATTTTTTGCAACCTCTAAAAAAATGAGAACTTGACCTACGATTCCCATTAAGTTGGTAACTTCGTTATCCAATACAAAGCCCAACAATTCTACCATATATACACAACATAAACAGGAACATAACAACATCCCATAAGAGGACCCCATAACAATAATTCATACTTTAACAATAAAACAACAAACGAAGAGAATGACAAACAACTAAAGGAATTCAATTGATTCCACACTTGTCCCCAACTGAACCAATAATTGAAAAACCAAGTCTTGAGAAATTGGAACCCAAATTGCCTACTAACTCGACTCAAAAGTGGAAATTAAAGAGAGACACAAGGGCTCTAGACTTAAAAATCACCTAGAGAAGAAGCCTATGAAAGTATGCAGACAACGAAAGCTGCGATGACCCTTGGACCTTCGAAACCCAAGCTAAATCTCTAAATCTGCTATAAGGCATGTATATAAATGATGAAAGGAAAACTCAGAAAATAGTGACCCAATAGTACATAGAGAATAAGCAAAGATAGAATAAAGAAGCCAAATGAAAGAGACGAACAAAAAATGCCTCATCAAGACTTTTTTTGTCCAAACCCAAGCCAAAACCTTTGTAAGACCATACTAAAAATTCAGAGAAACTACCTTAGAGAGTATCCACATGCTTGTGCACATAGAACTACAAGAGATAGATTATGGGTTAGAAACCTCACCTCCATTCTCCAAATACTTACATAATCGATCAACCATCAACCTTAACCAAGATTTAAAACCCAACATGACACACAAACTAAAGAATGCACATTAAATAGCTTCGTCCACTACCATCTAAATTTGTTATAGATGTTACACTGACATCTATCCCAACAACCTCTCATGCTCTAGTTGTACACCCCCATCAGGGAATTTTTTAAACATTATTGATTAATTTAAGTCTTTATTTTAAAGTTTTCCAACTAGTTAATATCATGTTTTGAAGGAAAATTTGTAAAAGAAGGTTGTAAATTTTAAAAAGGAGGATTTTAGTAGTAGTAATGTTTTATTTAGGGGTCGTTTTCGATGTTTTTGACACAAGAATATAGGGACTTAGAGATAGAGTTTATAATAACTATATTGACAATATATGAAAATACTTTAAAATTTCATACACATTGATATTAAATAAGTGATGAGTATATTTTCACAACAAAGTGTAGAGGCTAGTCAATTGGATTTAACTTGGGTGGTTAGGAGAAATGTTGTTATCCTCCCCAACCAAGTTCAATTCTTGTATGTGACATGTTGAGCTCATAATGGGTATTTATTGTAATGGCTTTGAGCCTTTTTGTGTAGTTGTGTCTAAACATTTCTATTCCTCATATAGAATATAAAGAAATTTCTCATGAAAATAACAAACCTCCATGGAAAGTTCATGGATGATGTTGTGCTCTTTGGGCCTCCCACCCTTAAGAAAGTTAAAGGAATTAAACATATCCTAAACTTTTTTATGTATTCTTCAGGAACGAAATTCAATAACGCGAAAACTAATACTTTTTCTTTAATTTCTTAGAGTCAATTCAAGTCTAGCTAACAAGAGTATTAGGTTTCCATCGGGCTCAACTACCATCAAAATATTTGGGAGTTCCCTTGGTATTTTATTACAACAGAGTGGCGACATGGGAGGATCTAAATGAATGTTTGCACAAAAAGATAGTTAATTGGGATTTCAGGACACTAAAGCTTGTAGGGTGTCTGGTACTCACAAAAGCAGTCTTACAAGTAATCCCCAACTATTAACTAGCGGTAATGCCTATCCAAAAAATGGTATGTCACCATCTTCACTCATTATGGATGGATTTTCTTTGGAAAGGTACCTAGAAAGATCATAAGTGGCCACTAGTTAGTTGGGACACACTCATTTTGCCTAAGAGATTAGGAGTTTTGGAACTCTAGAAAAGGATATGGCTAAAGAAATATGAACCATTACCAACACGGGAGGCACACCTAAGATTTCAAGATATTGGTAAAGGATCCAAGACTTTGGTATGGACTCAACAATGCACGAAAATGGTAAGGAAGTTCTCCTTCTGGGATATTAAAGGAGGAACGATGACATCCATCTAGGAAGATGCTTGGAAACAATTCCCTCCTCTAGACAATAATTTACACGTATTCCCTATTAAAACTTTGACTCAAGGATTAGGAGCACACAAGGTCTCATAATTCTGGTTGCCTCAAGTTGGCAAGACACTATGGAGACAATGGAAGGGAAAAGAGGATTGGGGAGTTTGCTAGATCATTTACCATGGCAAGAATTCAACTCAATATTGACAAACAAATAAATTAGATTTTCTCTTAACAATGATATGCTAAGATGGGGACAACAATCAACAAGAGTATTCCAATTAAAGAAGCTTACTCCCTTTTAGCAGGTTGGGGACCGCAAGATAACAAGGGAGCGTGGAAATGGATTTGGGAGAGATCATGGTGGCTGAAACTATCTACATTCATATGGTTGTTAGCACGAGGGTGCACTCTTACTTGGGATCATCTCTAGAGGAGGGGTTTTGAGGGCCCATCATTTTTCCAACTATGCAACCACAGTGAGGAAAATGAAAATCACCTCTTTCTCTCATGTCCCTTCACAATGGAGATTTGGTTAATCATTCCCCAACTATTCAAGTGTAGTTTCCCATGTTCAACTGGTCTCATGACTCTTCTCAATTATATCCAACATAAATACAAGAATCCCATAGTCTCCAGGGTTTGGAAATTGGATTTAAGGTTCACGTTATGGAATTTATGGAAGGAAGAAAATCTCTATTTATTCCAAATGAAAAGCTTCCAACTAGGACAGATTAAGGAAATTATTGTCCTAAACATAAGAGAAACTATCCTTTCCTCCCCATGGAATACAAAGAACTGGAAGATTGATGACTCAAAATCTTTTATTCTACAAACCCTTAATGTGAATCCTTCAATGGTGACTTCCATCTTCTCCACCATGCACAAACTAGTGCATCCTATTTATACAACATACACACCACCTTCATCAAGATTTATTCAACTTAGTTTCAATGATGCTTCAAAAGGAAACCTAGGCAAGGCTAGGTATGGAGGAATTTTTCGAGATGAACACTCTAATACATTGCGTCTATTTGCATGGCCTAGTGGTGTCACTACTAATTACTTAAAGGAATTATTAGCAGTAGAGAAGGGTTTACAAATAACAACTAGGTGAGGTTTTAGATTTCTCTAGAGCCATGGAGACTCTTAGGTAGTAATCCACTACATTCAGAAACTACTCAACGGTATTCCCCCACATAAAATGGTGAGGATTTGGCATTTTAATGATTTAGTGTCTAGTATAACAGATTTCCTCCCTCGATTCCACTACATTATTCTTCATCACACCCATAGGGAAGGGAAATTTGTGGTGGATGCATTAGCAAATTGGGGGTGTAGGGAATGCCAAATCACATTGGATACCACATGGTCAGTGATATCAGCAAGTGATGACATAAATGCAATTAAAGTTTTGATACAAAATGATGGGGCTACATTTCATCAGTCCCCGATTGGGGTGCTACCACTAAGCAACAACTTGACAATAAGCATGATTAACATGCTGAAGAGGAGCATTGCACAAGGCTTGACAACATTTAACATCGTTGCTGCTCTTGCCTCATGTTTGATGGGAATCATTGCGTGTCTCCCGCCGGATCCCACGTCTCTGAGCTACCTCACCCAATCCCATTGTTATAAATGCAAGAGATGGGTAGGCATTATGGGGCAGTACAAGGGTATAAGGATTCACAGTGTCTCTTAGGGAGGAGTTATGGCAACCTTAATACTTGATTGATTGGAGAAATTTCCTTAGATATCTGATATCACATTCTTCACGCTTCTTCATGAGAGCATGATGTTCGAACGGTTGGAATGTGTTGAAGAGGGTGTCAAGATTGCCAAATATATATTTGGTGACCCAACATTCACCACATGCATTCCTCTCATGCTCGTCATTGTATTCTCGTCCAATCTTCATAACTGCATAGACATCTATCCTAAGTAGAAAATTAGTTATGACAATTGGGGTGGGGAAGCTCATCTCGTAAGCTCAGGTGACTTGGGGTACCTCTGGTATACTTATCCTTCTTCAATCACTTGTCTCCATTTTTATGATTACTCTCTGATTATGGTAGATGATGTTTCAGTTACATTAACTATTGTTTGGAAAGCTCTTGTTAGTACTATCATGTTGTCACTAGGTCAATGTTCTTCGTCTTGTTCCTCCATAACAACATCATGGGGCCATACTTTGAATTGGTGGTAGTATTGTCACCCTCATCGCTCCAGAGCTATGAACCCACTAGTGTAAGGCTTCAACTGACCTGTATTTGTATGTGGGTTCGATATCTAGGCTCCTTCTCCATTTGGTTCTAAAAGGTTTAGTTGGGTGTGGTCTCATGTGTTTCGAATTTCCTAGTCATTTACCCCATCACTAAGTGTTGTAATCTTGTGTTGGTTTCTGCCCAAGGCTTCTATTTTGGGGATCAAGTTTTCCCTCTTATCCACCCAATCTATATAGAATTGCCACTACTCACACTCCTCATTTCCTCTACTGTCTAGGGTGATACATTTCCTCCTTTTCCTTGGGTTATCTCACCTTTTCTCACAACTATCACAGTCAATTCTCATTTTCTGCTTTTGGTCACTCAATTATTGTGGTTTTGGGGGGCACTTCTAGTTTCATGGATCCACAACAATGTCAACTTAGTTGGAGGGGATGACGGTCAACCTCCTCTTCATCAACATGAAGGATCTTCAGATGGGATTCAGTGGTGAACTTCTTTGATTATATCCCTCCAAAATCTAGAAGAGGAATCCTAATATTAGAGTCAAAAGAGTTTGGAGAGAGATGTTATTTCTCATATTCTGAAGTCTCTCAACATAGATGTAATTGGGTTTTGGACTTGGGGCAGTTTAGGAAACATCGCCTACATTTTATTCACTTTGTCAATATGTATCAATAACTTGACATCCTTATGCACATGGTTATAAGGGATAAACAAGTCAATAATTATCGCTTGTTTGCAGGACATGAAGACATCAAAAGGATCCTAAGGAATATTCGCTTCAACGTCAATGATATTGACACCAGGTTGGCTAGAGTGGAGAAATACATAGTATTTACTTCAGATACTAAATTAGTGGAGGACCATGAGGCTCCGATGCTAATAAATGATGTTCCTTTTATTGTGGTGCTCTGGACTTCTCCCTCTCCTCAATAGCTTCCAACACCTTCTTCATCAATTCTCATCTATGACTAGTCTCCTTGCATTAGTCTCATCCCGCAAATGATGTGATAGTGTAGTTATGGTGGGTTACCTCCTCTTGCACTATTGGATTTTTTTCTCCTCAATCATAACGGAACTCCTAGCTCTCGTTTTGGTTTCACTCCTGGCATGGTTTTCTGGTGTTTCCATGGTCGTATTAATTTTGTATTCTCTTATCTCTTTTTGGAGTTTAATCATCTGGCATGTAACTCTTTATGATATATATGGCGAATCCAATTTTTTTTTTCAATAGCGATATGAAGTGTTTTCATAGTTTTTAGCTGACAAATATGGATATTGTAACTCTATTTTGTCTAGTCTTCCTTCACCTGAATAACACAACTATGCCTCTGAGAAGTAAACATAAGATTGCAGTCTAGTTTTGTCTTTATTATTGGACTAGTTTTGTTTGGAAAGATAGGCCTTTCATTGTAAAAGATATCAATGTAATCTCTTTTCATTATAACATAAAACATTTGGAAGAATTCATAAAAAAAACCTCCATGCACTATAAGTTTATGAGAAGCCATTAATAGTTATATTAACAAAAAATTTCACATTCTTAATAATAATAAAAATACACCATTTATTCTCGCATTAGATGCATAATTATTTACTTTGTACTTTGACTCTTTGTGAATTACTTTTAGTTTTATTCTATAAAGATCCAGTAAGTATTTTCATTTATTCCACAGATGATACCTAAAGTATTAGATTCTTCAAAGTTGAAGACCAATACAACAATATAAAAGTATAATTTTATAAAATATGAATTTCTTACAAAATTTACATATTTACATTAATAGTGATTACTAGAAGCCATTCTCTAAAGCTAAACTTATTAAAAATATTTTTTTATGTGATTAATATTCTAATATATACTCAACCAAAATAATTTAAATATATTTGATAAAAGTGATAATTAACTCAATGTTATTGAAAACACCTATGACATAAGGCTTCATATTTCTTCTTTGATACAATATGTAGAAGATCACTCTTATTTTTTGATTTCAAACTCACTTATTCTATCACCCATAACATTGCATTCACAATAAAACTATGCTTGCTTTTTGCTAATGTCTATAATGATGCCACCTAGCAAGTATGTTTATAGAAGCATGTGTTTTGATTTGACTAGTTGCTTATCCACACCCTAAGAGGTTTATTGGATGACCATAGAAGCAAACTAATCCATTGATTCAATCATTAGGTAGTAGTTGTGAATATTTCTTCACGTTCTTAATCATAAATTATGTTATTTTCTTTGGTCTCTATTTATGCCAATTTTCATAGCAAGAAATACCTTAGAACCTCTCAAGCCATGACAAAGTAGTATGTCTTGGGAGATAATATTTTCAATTAATGTAGAATTATCTTTAAGTAATAGAAAAAAAATTATTAGTTGAGGGCTTGAACAAGGACAAACAAGATCTTAAGAGAAGAAAACCATCATGGACGAAGGGCCATCCACAAAATAGATTGTCAATGTTGAAAATGCTATTAATATGCCTAGGAGGCTTGAAATCTCCTCAAAGTAGAAATATTTATAGAATGGATCGTAGTCCTAAAAAGTGCACTCTAGTTTATGATAATAATGTTAAACAAAGACAAAGTGGGGAGGGTCCTCTCCAATAATTTGCAAGAGCACTACATCAAAGCTGAGGAACAATCATAATAGTAGTAACAATGCAAATAAACAAATTCACCCTCGACCATTCACCTCATTATCCCTTTTACCTTTACAACAACGTCTTCACTAAATTCCCCAATTCTAAAACTCTCCACCAAATTTTGCATCGATTGAAAATATCATTCAACATATTTTGGGTGCGCTTGTTATAGATGTATACATTACTCAGAAGATGTGTTGTTCAAGGGAATTATGTCTACCTATTCCTTATTCCTATCTATAAGCATTCTTTAATGGTATAATATTGCTTTGACATAACTCAAATTATGGCATCATTTGTTTCCCTTTAACACACAACAATGGAATGGATCAGAGACTAATGGAATGACTATGGAATTCAAGATTTTAATTGTTTCAAATTGTGAACACAAAAACGATGAGTTTGATCTATCTATTCAAATATCCAATCATTATTCCCATATCAAACAATCTTGTTTTCTATATTGTTGTGTTTATATTCATGACCAACACATTTAAACTTCAAAATTCATGAATCAATCCATTTTCAAGATTCACAGTAATCTAATTTTGTTCTATTTGAAGAATAGAAGTTCCACATCTTCAATTTTCTCACATGTACATTTGTAATTGCCTGCACCTATTTGGAAGTGTAGGCAACACATTATGACATATTGTCATCAATGTTAGAGGATTGGAAATGATGAATCTTTCCAAGGAGGAATATAGTCACAAGATGGGTTATTGGCACTATTTTAGTGAGGTCTAGAAACCCAAGGATAAGCCTCCTTGATGTTTTCTCTTCTCTTTTGTCTAAATGTTTTCATAACTTTTATTTGATTTTTAACATTAACCTTCTTATTATCATATTGTGGTCTTTTGAAAGTTACTCAATTATAGTGGAGAGGTCGTTGTAACAATAATCAATGGTAAATATGGATACTTAGATGTATTAAATTAGTTTATATCCATGTTTCTTTGTTAGTATAAATATGTTTGTATACTTTTCCCTAAAAATAATGTAGCTAGAGCATACGCAAAAACCTTTGAAGAGTGTACTACTATGGAGATACCCAAACAATATCTTACATAATTATATTACAGAATGAACAAGATTAAGAGAATAAATGAGTGAACACATTATGAAAATTCATATTAATGTTATTGTTGTCATAAAAAATGATGTTTTGTTTATCCTAAAATGGTATTTTTATTATGTGCAAGTCAAATAAAAAAACTAGATTGACTAGTAAGACTTTCAATCCATGATGCAAATGGAGTTTGAAGGACTAACTAATCCATGATGACGACTTGGACTCAAACATTTTCATAAGGGGAGGGATATTCCTAGCCTCACCCATTGGCCTTTTTCATTTCATCACCATGAAGAAAAAATGATCTCAAATACTTCGTATAGAATTTTATTTTATATTCATATGCTTAGATGGATACATATAGGTTTTATGAGTAATCAATTGGTTTGCATATATTTTCATATATATCATCATTAACAAACATTACATTGCATGACAAATTATATTTGATAAATTCATTGTTGCATAATGTGTGTTAAATTTAAATGCATGGTGTGCAATCGTTTTGGCAAATTATAAGAAAAAAATTGGTGCTAAGTATTCAATTAGAATGTTTGTGGATTGGGGAGATTACCTCTCTTTATGTTAGTGTTTTTCCTATCTGCATGGAACACGAAAATCAGTGGCAACTCAAGAGGTTAAGAATAGAGATACACTATATAAAAAAGTATGAGGGAAGCATTAGTTATCACCTCATACCATAAAAGGGGGGAAACTTCAAAGGTTGAGGAATATGTGGAAAATAGGAAACTTATTCCCTACACTAGATTTTCCAAAGAAAAAAGAATCAAAGTACACAAACATTGTAGTCTCGTACAA
Organism: Pinus taeda; assembly: GCA_000404065.3. Lineage (NCBI taxonomy): Eukaryota > Viridiplantae > Streptophyta > Pinopsida > Pinales > Pinaceae > Pinus > Pinus taeda. The sequence goes on along the minus strand of APFE031359490.1, from coordinate 115,918 downwards.
GAATATGAAGGTATTACTAACTTTTATAACTAAGAGTGAAGGGATTTAGGAAAACTCTTTTCTTTGGTGATTATACTAACTAGACTCCAAGTATGAAACTCTTATTGACACTATCTAGGGCACTACATTAGCATTTTTTCTCTCTCCTTTTATCTAGATAAATTTAAAAAAAGTTCAACAAAAACACTAGGGGTTTAATCATTTACTTTTGCAAATGCAATTTATTGCACATTTTATCCTTTCTTCCCTTCCCTTCTTTTTGTGGGACAAAGCCCATGTTTTACATGACAACAATGAAAATGAAATGAATTAAAATAAGGGATGAAATTGCATTCAACCTATATACTTACCAACCACCATAGAGAGGACAACACGACATGACTCCAATTTTACTCTTTGAAAAAAAACATCGAATCCATCTCCTATCATTTATTTATACATCCATGACATAGATGAAATGGGACTCTTGATGGTTATCTAGAGTTTAGTTTAGTATTTGACATGATATTTAAAATTATAGTTGCATTAATTTAATTTATAGATGTCAATGTGTAGGTGACTTTACAAATTGAAGAGCAAATTGAATATGGATAACCAAGGAATATCAATGTGGCTTTTTGCTATAATTAAAAAAGTAGAAACATAATGAATCAAATGAATGAGATGGGATATATATGTAATAGCAATCTAAGGAGATAGGGTAGTCCAACTAGAACAACAAATGTGATTTTAGACCTGAATCCTAAATTATATATTTTATGGTGCACTCATCTTCCTTTATTTTTGAAGAATGCTTTCAGAACATTTTCACATAGGCATATGCTTGAAGCTACATTTAGTATTCTCAAATTTATTTAAAGAAAATCATAACATTGCTAGATAAGTTCTTAAATAGATTAATAGGTAGGCTCTCTTCTAGAAAACCTATTGCATAGATATTAAGTTCTTTTGATGTAAATGGGAATATAACATTAACCAACTTATAAAAAAAAAGCAGAAACAAAAGTTTTAAAAATAATTTAAAACCAAATACTCATTAAAATAATTATAACACATATAATTCAACATAAACAATAAACAATGATTTATTTAGATTGATACAATCCATACATAGAAATGGATAATCACTAAAACATAATCTATGCATTTCATTTGTTCATAATATTTGATCAAAGAAAAAATGTACATAACTTATATTGATCTAGGTTGGATCATTATATTGTTTATCATCTATATCGATGCATTTGGAGTAGACAAAGCAGAGGAATCGACTCACGAGGTCATTTTTACTGATGGGGCCCAGTTTAGTGAAATGAAGTTTGAAACCTTTCAGGAGCGTTTTGAGGCATCAAACGACGTTTTTTGGGAGGTAAAACTTTGCTTATTAAGGGCAACACCATTTCATGCTATTCTACATACAAATATCTTTCCCACGGTGTAAGAAGCGCGCCAATCAGAGTCGGTATGCAAAAGTTATGCCACTTAGAAGTTGACCTTCTTTTTTTCACACTTATACTTCAGGAGGATGTCGCGTCAGCCCCATTATTCATGGAAAGGGGGATAGCCACATGATTATGATGTAAAAGACTCTAGAAGAGTCTATATTGTAACTCTAGTTAAGAGTTGATGTAGTCAAAATTAACCACTATAAGCTATCAGGTTGTGTTATAACCAGGCAACTATGAGGAAGATGCATTCCATTCTTTCAAGAACATTTTGTTCCATTGTTGAGAAAATATAGCTAGGAGAGATAGGAGGTAGAGCACATAGAGAGGATTTGTGTGCTATAGTAGCCCACGGGCCACATATATTACTTCTTTGTACCTACAATCATATTTCCAAATAGATAAAGAGAGGAAAATGACCTCACCTTCGAGCTGGGTTTTCTCCCAAAAGGGTTTCCCAGAGAACATATCTTGTATCTCATGTGTGTGTGAATTCTTTTGTCGTTCTCTACTTTTCTGCATAATTTATATTCACATGCATGCACTAATTACAATTAAGTTTACAAATATTAAAGTTTAATAAAACTTTAATACTGTAGAATCTCAAATTTTTAATATAATATTATCAAATGTGTTGTGATGAATTGTCCAGTGGAATATCCACGACAGTTTACGGATCATCTATGGAAAATTATACTCAAAATTAATGAGACCAAACCTTGAAAATCCAAACCATATTAACTCTGACCATGATAATGGCTATTGAGGGCAACCATTGGATCCCAACTTGTAATATAGAGTAGGAATCTTAACAAGACTTGTATTTTATTATACGTTGGGAAAACAAATTAGATAAACCACCTCTCACTATGTAATTTAATATTAGAATAATTTCACATGGTAGAGAACTTAGGTCCAAGTCAAGGCGTAAAATTGATACAAATTTCAAACAAAATTTAGATTCCAATGCTTTAGTTGTATGTTATACCTAGATGTTTATATTACATTGAAGCTTTAGAAATTACCCTTGGAATTTATATGTCGAAAGGCTTTACAAAACCGCCTAAAAACCAATGGTGCTAAGCCAAATAAAGTCATTCGCTCCCCTATCCAAAGCCAAGTAAAGTCATTTCCTCCTCCTATCCAAATCCGTTGTGATGATTAATTGGTTTGATCCACTATTTGCAATTAGATATGACAATAAGTATTTGTGAAACATGTCATTCATAATTAAAGTATCAATTACACATATAGGTAAGCGATAATGTAAACAAGTCACTTAATTGTTAAATAACTTAGGAATGATGTTAGATTTGGACTTAAAGAAAAAGCATATAATTATATCTTTAAATATTGCACTCAACTACTATTTACACCTACCATGAAACGATATATCAAGCTAAAAATTAAACATTGTGACAATAACATAAGATCAAAACCCTCACTTGCTAGGTAAGTTAATCGACAAAATTGCTAGGTAAGTTAATCTAGTTACACAAGTATATTGCTACGTAAGTTAATCTACAAAATTAAGTCATCCTTATTAAAACCCTATGTTACAACATAACTTTTTGTATTAAAACGCTATGTTACACTAAGCCTTTTTGTATTGTAGGTAAATATTTTGACTTTTTATAATGTGGATTTTTTACTCTGTAGCCATCTATTCTAATTAGTAATGTGGACTTTTTATAATGTGGATTTTGCGTCTTCCTATTCTAAGTAGAGTGGGTGAGTTGTTCTATTTAATATAAAGAAATGATTTGAATCTAAATTAAAATTAAAATTAAAATGAGTATATATTTATTTTAATCATGAGTATATATCAAATTTTTTTGGTATAAACTTTTTTAACAGTGGACAAATTGAATCAAAAATTTGTACACAATAAATTTGACCAGTAATTAAGATTGATCTATATTGTTTTTATATATTTTTTATGTGCAATTTTTTGTTGTTTAAATTGTATTTGAGAATTTATAAAATGGATTCAATGTCTTCAAAATTTATTTGGAAACTTGGATTGTATACACTACACAACTTAAACCTGCAATTGGAACACATTTTTTCTCTATTTCAAACAAAAAATACCCCACACACACACATAAGAGCCATAATGTAAAATAGTGAAATTACTTAAAATGTTTTAACTTTAAGTTTTTAATTTTTCAATTCCTTTATATAGTGTATATATAGTTTTCTTTAATCATATATTATATATCATACGTTTTGTGGATGCTAAATATTAATTTGAAACTAAGAATTAAATGAATTGCTTATCTCCTTCTTGTTTTTTTTTTTTTTAAATCAAGTCATGTACTAAAATATTTTTAAAAGATTTATTCAAGTCATGTAATGGAAGATTTTTAATATAACTTTCTCATGGTTCTTACTGTGGATTCTCCGGTAACTAAGTCAAAAGAAATAAGCCACAGAGGTCTTAAATCGAGAACTTTCTCATGTTCAAATATGAAAATATAAGTTTTTTTTTTTGTTGTTTTTTGTTTGTTTGTTTGTTTTTTTTAAGTTGATATGAGATTATGATATTTCATATGGACATCTAATATTTGATTTATGGTTGAGAACGAGTAAAATATGTATCTTCTTTTTTTAGCTAATATTTTTTATATTTAAAAATTATTTTTTTAAAGGAACATGTGTTAACTGGAGGTTGAGCATGGACATACTTACATATCTCCCTCATACTGGGCTTGAAAATGACCCTCTCAGATCAATATTTTTTAATCAATTTTTTTTGTTTTTGCTTTATAGAATGGTAGAACAATAATCGAGTGCTAGTTTCATAGAGAGAGGAGAGGACGAGTGGGAGGAGGGAAGAGGATGTGGCGAAGAGATGTATGGCATGGATGTGGTTACCCATGGGTTGTGGGAGGAGAATGGCTGATTTCAAAAATCGTTCGGAGGAGGGGAGGGAAGGGATGGGATGGGATGGGGGGAAGGGATGGGATGGGATGGGAGGGGGAAGGGGATGGGTAGGGTAGGGGAGGGTGATGTGTTATATGGGGTGGGTGAGGGTTACAACAAGTTTGTAGATGGAGGATGGGTGATTTTGAGAGTCACCATCACCCCAAATTTTATATTATATAAAATAATTCTTTTAATGTGTTTTAATAAAGAAAATAGTTTATTTTTTTCTTAATGAAAAAGGAATGTGAGAGAATGTGGATTTAAATTTTTTTTTATTATATGTTTTTGATATATGTTATTTAATAAATATTTAATATAAATTTCATTAAATAAATGAATTATGGTTAATATTAATTAAAAATAAAAAAACAAAAGCAATCGTTTTAGATTTTTTTTTACATCTCTTTAAGGTTAATCTTAAGAAAATTTTGAAGTAGATTCTAACATGTAAAATTAAAGAGAGTAATGTAATTCTTTTGAAAGATTATAATTCTTATCTTAAAAAGCTTTACAATTTCTTGAATTTCGTGTATAACATTCAAACTTTTTTTTAAATAAAAAATTGGTTAACTCACAAGTCAATACTAGCAACAACTTGTGACTTTGTAAGAGTCAAGATGTCTAGAGACACTCCCTTTTGGGACCCCATATTAGGGCCAATATTAATTACTCAACATGTACAATACCTCACACTTCATATGATAACAAGTGTAAAAGTGTTAGAAAAACCATTAGAGATTATTGTAGAGTCCCTAAAATCTAATAAAATAAATAGGTACAAAACCATATATATATATATATGTATATAACATCTCTTTAAGGTTGTTCCTAAGAAATTTTTGAAGTAGATTCTAACATGTAAAACTAAATAGAGTAATATAATTCCTTTGAAAGACTATAAATTTGATCTTAAAAGCTTTACAATTTCTTAGATTTCTTGTACAACATTCAAATCTTTTTTTAAACAAAAAATTGGGTCAAGCTAGCACTGAAAACTCACAAACCAATACTAGTAGGAACTAGTGACTTGGAAAGGGCCAGGATGTCTAGAGACACTCCCTTTGGGGCCCCATGCGAAGGGTTACCTACTCCTCAAGCCTCATCACAAAGCGTTAATATTAATTACTCAACATGTACAAACTCTACCCCTTTCTGGTTTTGTACCTATGACCTCCAAAGAGGAAACACATGCTCTTAACCATTATGCCCACTCAAGTTTGCACAATATTTAAACCCTTTTTACAGTGAAAGAATTTTTTTCTTAAAAGACATAGAGTTTGGGGTTAAGTAACTTGTAAAAGTGAAAGCTAAGGTCATTGAAGGCTAAACAAATCATAAAAATTGGAGGTTCTATCCTTATCACTTACATTCACAAGCTCTCCAATTGAGTACCAAATCAATACCTCATTGTTTCTATTACCAAAAGAAATGATAAAAACAATCTTTTTTTTATAGGACCATTCTATGATTAACTCTTGTTAGGCTAAGTTGTATAGGATTATTTTGGGAAAGAAGATTAACTTATCCTTAGAAAACAACAAAATTATATATGAAGGTCAAACTAAATTCAAGAGTTATTATTCAATTATGGACCACCTTGTTACACTTAGGATCATTGCAAAAGAGTGATGGAATAATAAAATCAATCTCCTATGTTGTTTCATTGATGTTTGAAAAAAATAGACATAGTGTTCATAACTAAACTCTACGATAATTAGAGGAACTAAAAGTTCCTTTTGACTTAATAATAGACATAGTAAGGCTATAAAAGGATTGTATTGCTAAATTTAGAAACATCAAGGGATGGTCCTATGCCCACTTTGGTATATACATAAAAAAATTAGAGGATTTCTTAAAAATATCAAGCTATGTGTGCACATGTCGAGTTGGAATAGCCATCATCCTTCATCTTTATATTATAGACATTGTTCTTATAATAAAGAGTCCAAGATATAGAAATTATTCTTATAGTAAGGAGTCCCTATAATGTCAACAAGTAAATAAATATTCTCAAATTTTTTTACTATAATTCAAATAGATATTTGATACTATTAATTAAGAGTATTTTTTTTTCCCATTTTCTAACTTTGTTTAGTTATTCTAAATAATGTCAACATAGGAATGAGAGGTATAATTAGAAAGTTAGGTTGTGATGGTGTAGGAGATGACTATTACCTTTCCCAATATGATAATTTTTTTTCAATTAAATTATAAATTTTTAATGTTTGTATTAGTCATACTATAGAATAAAAAATAACAAAAAAATGGTGTTGAAACCTTATGTTCTTGATATAGAGTTGGTTAATAATTAAACTAGACTAATTAGGAATTACAAGATGATCATCTTTTAATGTAAATGTAATTTTATAATAATAAATATTTTTTATAAATATGTAATATTTTTTTGTAAGCTTGGTAGGATCTTTCTTTTCATTATCATTAAAAAAATAGGTAGGTTACATCCATTTGTTGAATGGTTAGGTGGCCTCAACCTTCTCGGAGGGAAACCAAGTCTGTTGGCCATCTAACGGCATGATAAGCCATCCAAAAACAAAATAGAATAATTATATCCATCCATGCCAAAAATGTTTGATTGTCCTTAAACTACCTCACATCTAGATATCTGTAAACATATTGGAAGTACTGAAAAGATAAAATAATGTTGCATACACTAATAAGTAGAATATAGGTGATATGCGAGAATAATCGTCACCTGTTGAGTCATGCAGAGCCGGATCCTTTGCACTTGACCCGGGGAGTTCAGATTGTGGAATGCATGGGATATGCCTCTCAATGCGGCTGAGACGGTCGTTTTGCTATTGTAACTGAAATTTGATTTGCTGAAAATCTTTGCTATAGTTTGGGAAAGCCTAAGCAGTCATGGCCAAGCTTGAAGGAATGTGTTCCAGGGCTTTAACCAAGAGTCTTTTCAACAACCAATACAAGTGAATCGTATTCTTCTATTGAGAAATACGACCCTGAGAAAGCCCCGGGTCGGGCACTAGGGTCCGCCATTCATCTAAGTCAAGGTCCAACGGTTCCGCTGTCTCATTTAACTTTGCTTCCCATTTAGCGATGAGCTAACGAACCAGGGATTAGCCCACATTATACGTTTTAGTTGCTTCATCAATGATCCTGGAGGTGGACTTTCGCCCATGAGATTTACCAGTGGATGTGATAGGAGTGTTGGAGGCTGTATTCATTTTGGCCTTCTTTTCAAGCCCATGAGAACCATGAGTGGTCCAGCCTCTTCCGGAAGCAGCACAAGCCATGATGTTGGGCTTGTGACATAAACAAAACAAACTGAAACCCACAAACTAACACCCCAAATGCCGACCCAGAGTGAGCCAAAACCCAGGAGCATAGTGCTTCTAGGGGTTGCACCTAAGAGGACCTGTCAAGGTAATCATTTGTGAGGACCACAACCCATGCAAAACCCAATGGTGGCTCCAATTGCGGTCCCGAAGCCTTAAAAATAAGAAGTCCTGATGCTTAGAACCATAAGTCCAACAATAATCTGAAAAACTAAGGGAAGAATTAAAAACCAAACCAGTGCTTTGTGGAGACCTTAGGACATTAGGACTGTAGCCACAAAATTCCAAAGGAAAACCAGGGTTGGGTCGCCAATGACAAAGCTAGAGAGACCATGAGTGTCATATCGACCTAATCAAAATAATACCCATACGAGCCAGAAAAACTCCATAGAGAACATACACATGAATATAGAAAACGAGACAACCTTCAAGAAATTCAGAGACAACAATAGCCATTTCCAGAGAACACGTCTACTAGATCATTTTATGCAATGCATATCCCTTCTCCCATGAAACCCTCAGATAGGAAGAACGAGTCATGAAAGAGAAATATGTGATAAGATTGAGCACATAGCTGAGACCGATGACCTAAACCCACCGTGAATGAACCAGAGCCCCACAAGGTACCTTCACGGAATTCTGCCACAGTTTGTTGGGTTGCTCAACTCCAAACTTATGCCAAACCCATACACAAATAAAGGACTTACTAGATTGAACAACTAAAAGGTCGGGAGCATGCCGTGTTAAAGAAAAATTGCCACCTTCGTTAATTACATTGAATGTGTCCATACATTATGCCACCTCTCCATGTGATAAGAGCATGTGGAGGGTGGTGAGGGATCACCTTGGGATCTGGAGA
>APFE031359490.1:76928-91885 GCA_000404065.3 Pinus taeda | reverse complement strand
AAAAATAGATGTAAAATTGCCTTGTAAAAGTCTAGTAATTTCTAGTCAATCTAGGCCGTTCATTAGGCGGATGATTTGATGGTAGAAGTTATGTTTAATTTAGGGTTTTTTCCCCTAGAAGGAAACCCCTCACTATATATGAGGGAATTGTATTGCGTCTATGTAGATCTATATTCTGAGTGAGGAAGAGAGAGGAGATTGAGAGAAAAGAGGGTGTTACAGCAGATCTGTTGTAGGTTGTATCTCTTCAGTTTGATGGATAATATAACAAAAGAAGGATTGGCTGTTTCTCCGTGGACGTAGCCCAAACTAGGTGAACCACGTATATCTGTGTCTCTCTTGTTTTATGCGTTTTCTGTGTTTATATTTCTGCAATATTTTATGTGTTCCATTGCTCCGTAATATATAGTTTTCTAATACACACACACACACACACACACACACACACACATATATAATGCTTACAACAAAAAAGAAGATAAAATTTTGTAGTATAATTTGATTTATATACATAATTTTCTATTTGTTTGTTGTTAACATTGTTGATATATTCTTTAATACACACACACACACATGCGTGTGCGTGATGATTTCAATTGATATTAATAAAACAAGTTTTGCATATTAACCGAGTTCATGTGGATACAAATTCACAAATTTAATATTATGGTGACATCTGTGCATGACATCCACATAAATTTCAAATATCAGTGCCCAATAGAATGTTCCAACAATGGAAGCCTCTACTAAACAATCAGACACATCCATTGTATATGAAAATTTCAATGGCTCTTATTTAGACATGCAATGCAAGTTTTCATAATAAATATGGACATGTACACCTACCTTTATGGATAAATCAATTGGATTTGTGTTATACACCAAAATATCATCCATTTGAATGAATTTATTTCTACCAACCTTCATAAAATGACCACCTCCCAATAAGGGAGTCACATCTAAACATGATCCATTATAAAACCCTCACCTAGTGACTACATTGGCTCCATTCAATATAGGCCACACCGTGGCGACCTCAAGGGACTTATGCGGCCCTCTCGAAATCAATTCATTGAAAATTGCAGATAATGAATAGAGAGAATACAAAAGAATCAAGTATAGAATCAAGTAATAGCACTTTCAGATTTGACAAATCTTTGCAAATGCCTCTTTCTCCTTGTTCACAGTGAAGAAAAATGGTGAAATTTGGGTGAAATTACTTTATTTTTGAATTATTTATGTGAGTTTTATTTGAGTCTCGAAACCCTCTCATACTGTCAATGCATGCATCTACCATATCCATGTCAAATTTCAGTGCATATGAGTGCAAACTGAAAAATAAAAAATAAAAAAAAAATCAATGTTGGCTCCATTCATAAGTCACACCGCGGTGAGCTCAAGAGACTTATGTAGCCCTCTTGAAATCGATTCACTAAAACTTGTAGATAATAGAGAGAATGCAAGAAAATAAATTATGCAATCGACTAATAAATTATTTCATGTATTGACTGTGACAACAAGGTTGAGATTGATGCAAATAATGAGCTTCTCTTGGTATCAAGAATAATATAATATTCTCTAATGAAGAAGGCCAACTACGTGAAGGTGGAATCTCATATGGTCCCCCCTCCCCCACATCACTCTTAATATTCCCAATACCCAATTTATCTACTATAAACTATTTGAAAGCAACATAGTAAGAATCAAACATATATACCAATTACTAAAAAACAAAAATTTAAGCTAAATGAAAGAGAACAAAACAACTGAAAACATATAAACACATACGTCATGCATTTCAATATTTTGATATATCATTAATCTTCTCCTTCATCCAAATCAATATCTTTGTCATTCGGTTGAAAAATGACATTGAAACACTCAACCATTTCAATGTCATCACCAATGTCATCAATTTGATCATCATGAAAAACATAATCTCCTACATTTGGTTCAAATTCTTCGAGTTCTTCATATGGTAGCATATCATTGACATCATCTTCATCGAAAATAATGTCTAGAACATCTACTTGAACTTGTTCTGCATATTTGTGATCTGACACATCATCAACTAACTTCTCCTCTACATCATCATCCTCTTCAACATTATCATTTTCTTCCACTACATTATACTCTACCGACCTTCCTCTTAGATCATATCTAACAACATATGACCAATCTTCTCTACCCAAAACCTCCGAGTAAAAGAATTTTTTTCATTTTCTTGGAAGAACATAATGATTTGATCCTAGCTAAAATGACCTTGTATACCATGGTAAATCCATTATCATGTTGAATAATAGTTTTATCGGGATCATGTTAATTCATTTGTAGGCTATATCATTTCACGTGGAACAAAACCAATTTGAGGGAATCAAAGTCACACTCAAGTATGTCATCCAAATACCCATAGTATCAATTTCTGGAGACTTGTGGATTTGTGTCACTTCTAGAGGAAACATTAGTGACCTAGAAGGCTGCAGCTATCCCACAATCAAAAGTTTTCCTCTTTTCATCCAACTTATATATGTGAAATTACTACCATTTTGCCACATAGTCTTGTGGTGTTTCAATTGTAATATTCCAAACACATAAAAAAGGCATTGCCAATTAATAAACATATTCATATAACTTTGAAATTAAGTATCTGCAAAAAAAAAAAAAACATCTGCATTCACATTAATAATATATTTATAGAATAACCCAAAAAAATATTGTAGGCTCGTGAAAATGCAAGTTTTCCTTCACATTAATAATATATTTATAAAATAACCCAAAAAAATATTGCAGGCTCGTGAAAATGCAATTTTTCCTATTTATCTTCCAAACCATTTTCTAAATCAATTTCCCTTTGTGTAAGATTAGCATCTCAGGAACAATGAGATTATTTAACCAATACAGACACCCCTGTCCATGATAACATACTAAGATATTGTTCATATTTTTCAATCCACACATTCATCTAAGGTTGTTTGCAATGTATAAATGTAGTGCATCCCACTCTCAACCAACTATACTGAAAAATCATAATTCACCAATAAATATTAGTTACCATGGCCGGTATTCATTATTGATGAAAGAATAAAAAATAAATAAGTATGATATACACAAAAACTAAAAGTCTTATACTAATGTCTTTTTTTTTTTCTACAGTAAGAGATGTGCCTTCTTATCATTAAATCAAATAAAATTTACAATATGAACAAAATTCTTCACTCTAATGGTCACAGACCAAAGAAAAGTGCAAATCTGAAGCCTAACCCTCTGTATCACAAAATTACCCTCCCAACCCTTTTTGCATCCAACCACGAAAAACATCGGGCAGCTTAGGTGATATGACCCCTCCCCATGTGAAACCACATAAACAAAACCCTGCCCAACTATCAAATGCTGCCGTTCAATCTTTTCTTTGATCTAATGGCCAAGCTATCTCTCGCACCAAGGAGAGGTAAGCATATTAACCCTCGGGCCCCACCAAACTGCTCGTTCGATCTAGAGTGTTGATTTACCTTGCTCCATCGGACGGCTAAGCCGAAAATCACGCGTACGAAGTCGTCGACCCTTAGGAAGTGGGGAGAGTGGTTTTTGGACCGGGCCCTCCTATACGTGTCATGCTCTCTATGGCATCGCTGCCAAAAATATGAAACCATTTTTAACATGAAAGTGGTGCAATCACTTCAATACCACTCCAGTGGCGGTTTTGACTTCAGCCATTGAAAAAATTGGGTGATGTGTAAGTTTTAATTGCTGCTTTCTTCGGTCAGGGAAACTCTGTCACCCGTCACTGAGAATATTACTAATTGTGGTAAACTTTACCACTAACCTTGGCTTACCTTCCATTGTGTACCTTTTTTCCCACCCTTGTGAAGCCCTCTGACTGTTGTCCATTACTAGTTGGATTCTATCATTTTGCTTCTATACTCTTCTTTGTCCTCCTCCACTTGGTTATGACAGAGTTTTTTTAGGTTGCTCTGCGCCATTGTGCTCCACCTCCTTAAAATTGCACTGTCCTTGCAGCTGACACCTTGGTTTTCTAGAATGTCTGCCAATTTGTTGGCCTTTCTCCTCACATGAATAAATCTGAGAGTACGAAGTTCCTGTAGATGTACTTGAATTCTATGTAGAACCTGAGTTAACCTCCAGTGTTTTGTGACCTTTTCCAGCCCTGGTCCATTACTGATTCTCTTGGTTGTGTTTATGACTAACTCTGAATCTGCTTCTATTATGACATTTTGGCAATTGTTCTGTATCAAAAATTCTAAGCATTGTTTCAAAACCATTAGCTCTTCCATGTTGTTAGTGGCTTTTCCTAAGTGTCCATGGAAGAGGGAGATTATGCTACCTATGTCATCCCTTAGAACTCCCCCAAAGCCAGGCTCCCCCGGGTTGCCTTTGGAAGCTCCATCAATGTTGTACTTTAAAAAACCTTCAGGGGGAGGATGCCAAAATTCCTCCACCTTATCTCTCATGCTTGCTTTCCTATCTAGACCTTGAGGATTAAGCCCCTGCATGTCTAACAGCTGGAGGATTCTTAACTCTTCTACTGAGGGAGGATTTTTGGGGAGATTCCTAACCATGGTGCCAACTGTCTCCTTAAGTTGTTTTACGATCATCTCCACCAGGCTAAGTGAGGCAATATTTACCTCTTTGAATATTCTTTTGTTCCTTTCTTTCCACACATTCCATATGATGAAACTTGGCAAGAGATCCCAGGCATAATTGAGAATTTCATCATCATAAAAATTATTCCTCCAATTGTTTAGAGTGTTAGAAATACTTTCTTTGTCTCTATCATACTGTTTGAAGATGTTGGTAAAAAAATCCCATATCCTGTCAGTGAAAATACAGCTGTTGAGAAGATGCTCAATAGTCTCCTCTTGGGTCTTACAGAGATGACATCTAGAGGGTCCTAGCATGCCACTTTTTTTAAGGTTGTCCCAGGTTAAAATTTTCCTGTGGTGAACTAACCACATGAAGAGTTTGATTTTCATCTAGCCTTTGTGCCTCCAAAGCTTCTGCCAAGTTTTATTTGGAGCTTGGGGTTCCAGATCAAGGAGAAAACCTTTAGCTTCCTTGATATTAAAGTTGCCCTCTTTGTTGTTACCCCATCTCAGTTGGTCCTACCCTTCCATTACTAAAATTATTCTCTGATCCAACATTCTCTTAAGGGACTCTGCTTTATTGTTGAGGGTCCTATCCTCTCTTCCCTCTATTTTTTTCCAAATTCTCCACTTTCCTACATTATGTGGATTATCCCAAAAGTCTTTCACCTTTACTAATCCTTGATTGCCAGTCTCATGCTTGAGGCCTAAAAATTCTTCCTTCAGTAGATTGGGTTCTTGTTACCATTTTTCCTCCTAGAAAAGTGCCATATCTCCCTCTCTGATTTCTCAGAAACTATTTTTTTGAACCACTTCTCTGTTCTCCCAGGCCTTGTTCCATATGGGGGAGCCTTTCACTGTACCTATCATACATATGATATCAGAAGCCGGCCAGGCATTGACATATTTTTCCTTCCAGATGCTTGCCCATTGAGCTTTAGGATCCTAAACCCACCTCCACCAAAGTTTGGCTCCTAGAGCCTTGTTGAGAATCTCTAGATTGTCCAAACCCAAGCCTCCTTGGTTCTTGGGTTTGCAGATCTTTTCCCATGAGACTAAAGCCCATTTTTTCCTTATTTCCTCTTTGCCCTAAATAAAATCTCGTTGAATATTCCAAAATTGTTGTAAGACTCCTATTGGAGCTGGGAGGGCTGATAGCATAAAGATTGGGATACCTTGGAGAACTGCTTTGGTAAGAACCAGTCTACCAGCTAAATTTAAAGATCTTTTTGTCCATTTCCTGACCTTGTCTTGCATTTTAGTTGCTAACGGATCCCATATACTCTTGTGTTGGGGTTTAGCTATAAGAGGAACTCCCAAATACTTAGAGGGAAGGGATTCTCTTTGAAAGCCTAAAATTCTGGAGAAATTTCTCTGGATGGCAATATGAGTGTTAAAGAAAAAGACTTTTGATTTGGAAAGGTCTACTTCCATACCTGTAGCCTTTGCGAAGTCATTCAAAATTTGTTTGTAAGCAAGTGCTTCTTTAACTGTGGGAATTCCCTGTAACATGGTATCATCTACAAACTGTTGATGAGTCAGAACTTGCCCATTCTTCAAAAGTTGGAGTCCTTGAATTCTTCCCATTATTCTTGCATGCTTGATGGACCGCCCAGCCCTTCCATCATGAGGATGAAGAAAAAAGGAGAAAGCGAATAGCCCTGTCTAAGACCCCTGGAAGGAGAAAAATTTTAGAAGGAGAGCCATTCACTAAAATTGAAAAGTTGGATGAAGTCACAAGGGCCATGACCCATCTAACCCAATTATGATCAAAACCAAACGTTGTGAGCACTTTTTTGATGTATATCCAATTCACTTTGTCATATGCTTTGGCTATGTCCAGTTGCATGATCATGCCTGCTCCCTTGTTGCATATTAACGAGTGAACCACCTCGTGAGCTTGAATTATGTTGTCCAGAATTTGTCTTCCTTCTACGTATCCTGTTTGTTCCTCAGAGATAAGCGTGGGCAGCAGGGGTTTGAGTCTGTTAGCCACAACCTTGGAAATTATCTTGTAGACAACATTTCATAAGGCGATGGGCCTATATCTCTCTAGTGTTTGAGCATTATCCTGTTTTGGAATAAGGGCAATAAAGGAGGTATTGAGAGCTTTCAAAATGGTCTTGTTCCACTTGGATTATTCTACTATCTCTACAATATCCCTTTTAACAATATTCCAGTAGGCTTTGAAGAAATCCACATTAAATCCATTCGGACCTGGTGCCTTGCTATTTTGAATTTCCTTGAGCACCTCACTGGTCTCCTTTTCAATTATGGGTTTGTTGAGATTACAATTATCCTCTCTGGATACCAGTTTAGGTATGTGTTTAATTAAGTTCTTAATGAAAGGTTCTCTTCCCAAAAAGTTTTCCTTGGAAATGTCCCGAAAATGCTTTACTAACACTGCATCTATCTCCTCATGGGATTGATGAATTTGGCCATTCTCGTCGTTGATCGAAGAGATTTTGTTGTGAGTTGTGTTCGCAATGGTAGATCTGTGGAAAATTTTAGTATTACGTTCTCCTTCTTTTAGCCATAGAACCCTAGATTTTTGTTTCCAAAAAATTTCTTCTTGTTTACACAACATTTCCCATTCTTGGTGATATTTTTCTGCTTGATCATTTTTGTCTTTATCAAAGCCATTCTTGATCAAAGCTTGATTGAGCTCTAGGATTTTGTTTTCCACAATTTTTTTACTTGTGAAAATATTGCCAAATTCCTTCTGGTTCCATTCCTTTAGCTTCTGCTTGATGTGTTTTAATCTTTTATGTAGCAGGAACATAGATGATCCCTGAATCTGTAGGTCTTCAGCCCACCATTTTCCAATGTTGGTGATGAAATCCGGGTGTTAAACCCATATATTTTCAAACCTGAACGGTTTGTTTCTTGGGGTGCCAATGCCCTTGATCTCCATTTGAATCGGCCAATGATCTGAGCCTCCAAAAGGAAGAATATCTGCTATTATTTCCTTGTCTAGAAGTATGAGCTCTTCAGAGATCATGAATCTGTCTAGCTTGGAAGCTACCTGGGAATCCCCTCCTCTTTTGTTGTTCCATGTGCAAAGACCATTGTTTGTCTCAATGTCCACCAGCTTCATGTTTTCTGAAAAACATTGGAAAGCTGAGGAATCTTTGTTTAGTGCTCTTGTACCCCCTTTTTTCTCCGAGAGAGATCTAATCATTTTGAAATCTCCTCCTATAACCCACGGTAGCCCTGCAAATCTATTTTGAAGGTCCACTAAGGAATCAATAAACTTTATTTTGTCATTTAGCCTTTGAGGGCCATAAACATTCATTACAAGATAAGTGTCCCTGTCTCCTACAGGTTGTATAACAACTGATAAATAATTCCTTGATGCCTCCGCATCAATAATACCTATTTTTTGGGGATTCTAAAGGATGAGGATACCCTTTGCTATTTTTTCTACTTTGACTTCTATAAACTCATATTTGTTGAGCCACTTACTATGGATTTTTCTTATCATTTGAACAGAGCATTTCGTTTCTTGGACAAAAATTATATCCGGAGCTACCTGTTTCATTCTATTATTCAACATTTTCTGTTTTCTTTTGCTTCCTAGACCTCTGATCTTCCAAGTTGTAAACTTCATAATTACAGATTGGTAAAGGAGTAACTAGTTAGATCTTTCATCTTACCTGATTCTATCATGAGCTTTCCACATTCCATTAATAGCTCGTTCTGCTTTTTTCTGCCCCTCTTTTTCGCCGGGTTTCTTGGAGCTAATCCTAGATTTGATTTTACTACTTTCATTCCATGGTTACCCTGTCTTTCAATGCTTTTATCTTCTACCAAGCCCTTTGCCTGACTTTTCCTTAAGAATAACTGCTATTCGATTGCATTCTTCTTGTGGTAGAGATTCTACCCCACCCGTTGTTCCCTTACTCAAGAACCCTTCTAGATCTAGGTTTTCTCTGTCAAGAATCTCTTGTAACTCATTGTCTTCCATTTCCATCTCGCTCTAGGTAATTTCTTGATCCATATCCATCTTTGATTCACTCATCATAATCCCTTTCTATTTTTCCTTTACTTGTTCCTGATCCTGTACTTCTTCCTTCTCCTGCTTATCATATCCATCCTTCATTACTTGATTTTCAACTGTTGTATCTTCCTCCTCTTCAAGAAAATGGAACTAATTCGGCCTCACTTTTTGGTCTCCACTTTGGTGTCTTTTTGGCCCTTTTTTGCCATTTTTACCTTTGTGAGCTACTATGTGAAAGCCATCTGTTTCTTTCATTGTGTTAGGTTTTCTTTTGTTCTCTGCCTTATTGAGAGGGCAGTCTCTAAGAAGGTGCCCGTGTTCATGACATTTTCGACATCTAAATGGAATATGCTTGTGGTCAACCATCTGCACCCATTCCTCATCATAAACCTCCAATATGACCTTGCCTAGAAGTGCTCCAGATAGGTCCATCTCTACACAAATCCTAGCAAAGGAGGTATATTTTCCCCTTCTTGTGGATTCAGAAGTTTTGACATACCTCCCTAATCTATTGCCTATGGTTGTTAGTGATTCTATTTGCCAATATTCCAGAGGTAGCGAATAGAGTCTTACCCAAACCGAGACTGAGGTAAAGGTTTCCAGCTCCGGCACGAAGTTCATCATCCACGACCGCATATAGAGCCTTGCTGCTGCATAGAAGTAGGGCCCACCTTCAAACACTCTATCTTTGTCCTCGATGTTTGCAAACACCATAGTGAAAAATCCCTTGGATACTAGATGAAGATCAATGCTTCCTTTAGGCTTCCAGTGGTATCTAATCCATGTTTGTAAAGCCTTTTCGGTGGGCCATAGTCCCATGAATTTTCATATGATTGCATAAGTCTGCATGTGCTCCCTGTGGGCCTACAGCTCTGGGTTATTTAAGATTACTCTAGGAGTGATTTCAGCTTTGGGCTTGCACGGTCCCTTTTGTTTCCTGTCTTTTGTTCCCTGTTTTTTGTCATTTTCCTCCTTGTCTTTTGTGTCATCATTCTCCTTCTCCTTGTTAATTTCTGTTTCCTCTTCCCTATTTTTTCCTCCTTGCATCGTGTTACCTCTGCCTAATTCTGGAGGTGTCTTGCCCTTGTTAACCACTACCTCTCTATAGGAGGGAGTGGAGCTCCCTCCTCTGCATCCGTCCATGGAGAAAATCCTGCACAGAAACCTTCAACCCTGGTCTTCCGCTCTTGTTTCGTGCTTCCTATAATTTATTTTCACAATCAGTCTTATACTAATGTCTTATAAATATCCACATTAAATATTTATTTACCTCTCACTTATGTCATTATTCCTTTCCCTAACAAGTGCTCGCCTTCAATTTTTTTGATGGATTTCACATCCCAAATGAAATCCATAGACATATTATCTGCTAATATAGGAAGCTACTGGCTAATATACACCATGGATTGATATTCCATATATCCCGCCATCGTAGAACCCTCAATATGTGCTCTTTGTCTAACCAAATCCTTTAATGATTTCAAGTTCCTCTCCACCATCCACATTGACCTTGTGTGTACATGTCCACACAATTCAATCTCCTCAACGTGGTGTATGAGGTAGTGTTCTTGTGCATCAAAAAATGGCATGAGAGGTAGATAATTTTGGATTTCACACATTAGTCGAGGAATATCTCTCTTCTAATGCTTTACATCATCTTTATGTATTTATTTCCATGACAACCATCTATAGATGATGCAAGCAAATAACATGTTTCAACAAAACATAATATATTAAAGTACAAGTAAAAAACATGTCATTAAGTTGATCAAAAACTAATTGAAAAACACTTGGCATGCAAATCGCCGCATACCTCATGCATTTTCAAAGGTCATATATAACTTGTTTGACATTGTTTTCAAAGTCTTATTGGAGAGATAGAGGTAGAACATATAGTAACAATAAAAATGAATCGTTATTTGCTTGATCCAAACTAGAAAAAAAACCATAAAGATGTATACATACCAATATAGAAATATATATACCAAAATAATTACCTTAATGAAGGTATGACAATCGTCTGTTTTTACCCCACCAAATTCACCTTTTTATGTTAAGATATTATTTATGTTTGAAGAAAATCCTATGGAAAATTTAATTCTTCAAATGACCTCTTTTATATCACTTCTTTGTCTCTTTGTTAATAACCATGGAAGGTTGTTTTGGTATCCATCACTACTTGATTGTATCCCACTTTTCATTACATGATTGGTTTCCACAATGCCATTACAAATTTTGAGTATTTTTTTCTTTATCCCTCCTTGATAACATAATGCTTGATTTTTCATTATGTTCCTTTCAATGTTATAATACATATTTATACATGCCGAAGCATCCAAAACCATGGACCAAAAACCATTGCATCCAATACCATGGAGCGAAAATCATCGCGTCCAAAAACATGTGCGAAAATCATACATAAAACCATAGGTGGGTCCGCCCAACCTAACATTCTTCGAGTAAGATTTTGAAAGGATATTTGCCCCCTCATCTTTATTTTCTTCCCCCATGGAAGGATGTTGGGATTTGCGAGGTTGGTCTTGCAAAGGTTCGACCAATTCAAGCCCTAACTCCTTATATCTCGACCTCGTTAGGGACATGCAAAGAAAAAAAGAGAAAGAGCAGATAGCTCTGATACCACTAAATCGAATTTAAACAGGAATGCAAAAAGTTACAAATATAACCATGAAAAAAAGATGCAGTAGAAATAACAATTCATTTCGTTAATATCAAATACTGAAATATGCTTACAAATAGAATGGAAATAAGACTAGATCAGGAAATAGTAGCTTATCTCTGAGAAGAGATGTGGCAACTACATGTCTCTGAACTATGTTACAATGAGGCTCAAGGGCTTATTTATTATTGAAAAATCTGAGAAAACCATAAACAACCAAAACCCTAACCCCAGGAGATGTAACACCAAGAGTTTGTGGGCCCCATTGGGGTTAGTTAGGCAGCCAACTTCCCGAAGTCATAACTTGGTCATATTATCTCTGTTTGGTGTGTATGATGCCTTGTTGGAAAAGTCTCTCTAAGTACTACAAGATTTTCCATAGACCCTTTCCTTTAGTTATGGGCTTTCATTGGACCTCAAAGAAACATCGTTTAGGGGGTCAAAACTGCTCCAGAAGTTCAAGACCTGAAAATTTTCTAAAAATAGTAAATGGATCAATTGACCACCTGGGGTGATTTGAAACCTTCGTATTAGTTAGTTGTCTCTGAGGGACGTAAGTAAAATTGGTTTAACCACCCAAGTTCCTTAACTGGAACATTGGAGGTCAGGTCATGTCATAGTAGCACAAAACTTCACATTTACCTAGAGGGCTTGTAAAAGTGGGTAAATGTGGGGAGAGGGTATAGATTGGTATTAGAGATTCGAGGTTCAAACACTTGGATTGGATGGGTTAGATGTGATTGTTATTCATCAGGTCATGTCACAGTAGCATGCAACTTCACATTTACCTGGTGCTTGTAAACGTGGGTAAATGTGGGGAGGGGGGTATAGATTGGTATTAGAGATTCTAGCTCCAAACAATTGGATTGGATGAGCTAGATGTGATTGTTATGCATGCATGTTAGTCATATGCATGCATTGTAGCGGCTATGGTTGTCACGTATAAAGTCAATGTTATAGGTGAGTTATCATGCACGATGTCGATAGGTTGATAAGTTGGTGTCATTATCTATATATAAATATATATATATATAATATATAGATATGTTAATCTGGACTAATTTGTGTAGACAAGATGGCCTCCTATGAACTTCATTAAGGTATGTTTGATCATGTTTCTATTTGCTTTATTTAACATGGTATGTTTGTAGGAAGAAGAAGATCAGAGATGAAGAGAAAAATGGTGGATTATAGCTCATGTGTCCTTATAGATCAACTGAGAAGCAAGGAGATGATTACTTGCTTGATATACCATATACACTGAGAAGTATGAAGGCAGGAATAAGAAGTTGCAAGGTAGATAATCACAGGATAATTCAGTCACAGGAAAGACTTTCCAAACCTCAGGAAAAGCAAGAAGAATTTCATGTAGTTCTCCTTTAGAGCTTATCAAAATTGCAGAGACAGGGACAACCAAGGATCAGTTACGGACAAGAGGAAAGGAATATTGGGGCATATGGTAGTAGGTCTAAATCAGGGCACAAGTTGGACAGGGATGACACGGTCAGAGGTGTCATATGGTTGGATACACCTGATAGGAGAGGTAGTGGTTATGGGTACTATTCTAGTTGTGGTTTAGAGAGATATCATGGTCATCATCGCCATCATCTTGACAGTAGGAGTGAGAGGGGATACTTACCAGATGAGTTTAAGAAAGGCAAGTTTCTTATCTTTGATGGAGAGATGAAGAAACTGGAAGATGTATAAGCATGGTTGCTTGGGATGAAGAAGTTCTTTGAGTTGCATGATTATATAGACAACATGAAAGCCAGGATAACTATTTTCAGTCTTAAGGGAAAATCAAATATTTGGTGGGAAGATGTGAAGTGTGCCAGAGGCATCAAGGTAGAAGAATTGAGTTGGCATGAGTTGAAAATACTCTTTAGAAAGATGTACTTATTTGAGAGATAATATGATGGAAAGGATAAGGAGTTTTACGAGTTGAAGATGGGGCCTATGATAGATGAAGAGTGCTTGATGAAGTTTTTGGAGCAATTTAGGTATGTGCCTTACCTCAAGGATGAGAAGATGAAGGTTCAAACATTCATTAGTGGATTGCCATTATCATTCAGGGATTGGATTGAGTATGATGAGCATCGGTCATTAGAGGAAGTCATTGGGAAGTTGAAGCATTACTTTGAGTATTCAAAGCGTAAGTCTGAGCCTAAAGGAAAATGGAGTCAAAAGCAGGAACGACCTCAAGATTCAGGTGAAAGAAAATGTGGCTCCTCGCAAGAAGTTGAATGCAGTAGAGAAGGGAGATGGACCTCAACCTGGAGAGCAGCAGAATAAAGGTATTTGTAGGGAACCATTGTAGCATTGGATTTGTGGCAAGGATCATCATAAGAAGGATTTCCCATTGTATCAAGGTGGGAGACCTCAGAGCTATAGTGCCCAAGAGGCACAACGAATTGGGAATGTTGGTAAAGCATTCATTGGATTTATGCAACGCTTGATAACAAGCAAGAGGATCATCAGGCATCCAATATTTAGATGGAAGGTAAGATATGTGATCGAGTTATTTCCATTTTGATTGATCTTATATCAAATTATAATTATTCTAGTCCTGACCTGGTGGATAAGTGTGGTTTGAATAAAGAAGTGCATGCAGAGTCTTGGTTGGTGTTGTTGGCTACAAGGATCAAGAAAAGAGTTTTTCATTAGGTGAGAACTTTTTCATTTGAGATAAATGGTATTCATACATCAGTACATATAAATGTGATTCCATTGGGTTCCTATGATATGATTTTGGGTATGGATTGGTTGTTCACTGACACAACCAAGGTAGATTGTTATGAGAAGGTTATTGAGTGCTTGGATGATGATGGAGAAAAAAGAATCTTGCAGGGAAAGAGAAAACCTACATCAGTGAGAATGGTTACAACTATGCAGGCTAGGCGTAGTTGTAGGAAAGGATGTGTATTGTTTACAGTGCATGTTTCCAATGACAAGGGGAAGGATGTTGAGGATGATGAAGTCTTAAATAGGTATCATATTTTTCAGCAGTTTTAGCATGTCTTTCTAGCAGATATTTCAAAGTTACCACCTCATAGGGAAGTGGATTTTTCTATTGAGTTGGTACCAGGAGCAACACCATAATCAAAGGAACCTTACAGGATGAGCACTCCAGAGTTGGTGGAATTGTAGTTGTAGCTTAAGGAAATGCTTGATAAGGGATACATAAGGCCAAGTGTGTCGCCTTGGGGTACACAAATGTTGTTTGTGAAGAATAAGGACAATAATCCCAGGTTGTGTAATGATTATAGGAATTTGAATAAGGTGACTATCAAGAACAGGTATCCATTGTCGCGGATTGATGACTTGTTTGACTAGTTGAAGGGAGTAGCAATGTTCTCAAATATTGACTTGAGATCAGGATATCATCAGGTATGCATCAAATAAGAGGACATATATAAGACCACATTCTGTACCAGGTATGGGAATTACGATTTTGTGGTGGTTTTATTTGGTCTTAATAATACTCCAACTACTTTCATGTGCTTAATGAATAGTGCGTTTCATCCTTATTTGGACAAGTTTGTGATATTGTTCATTGATGATATATTGATCTATTTTAAGAATGAGGAAGAGCATGCAGAGCACCTAGAATTAGTTTTGAGATTGTTGAGAGAGCATCAGTTGTATGAAAAGCTTAGTAATTGAAGTTTCTTTCAGACTA